>JAOUQT010301538.1:0-16020 GCA_025769995.1 Xyliphius kryptos | reverse complement strand
TGCTCCGATCAGAGGGGGGGGAGGGGGGGTATCTGTTTAAGTAATTTGTGCAGAATGTATTTACATGACTGATTTATAAGATTAAACATTTATAGGATAAAACAGAGCACTTCATTAGTAACTCCTGTAAACACTCATTTCTTGTTTTCTAGTCCGAAACGTGAGAAGTGTGACCTCACTGCTGTAAACTGTGGCATAATTGTTGGTCAGTGTGCGTGGTAGTGGGATGTGCACCTGCCTTGGTGTACAATGCTATTATTATTTATACTATTTGAAGTATTATTTGTCTCATGTAGTCAAGTCCCGTATCGTCCGCATTTCCCATCATGCCGTGCATGGTTCATATGATGCACAATGAAGATGTAAATGTTACGGTGAGGCTCGCCACTCAATTTCGTTTGAACAACCAGTAGGGAAGGTTTTTGTGCAGCTTTTAAAAGTTTTATGAAACCACTAATTTTAAGCTATAGATGGATGTTTTGGTTCTATTTGTCGTCTTCACATCCTGTTAAAAAAAAGTTAAGCGCTGATATCTGTTCTGTGGTTTCAGATTTATTTATTAGATGTCTGAACTTTTACATAACTCAGTCAACTAATATTCTGAATTCCCCGCCGTTCAACTGAAAATATACCCAGATATAAATACATCTGAACTTCGTGGCAGTCGGTTTAATCCCGGGCAACGTGGTCGCTGTGGACCGTCGAACTTTACAATATAAATATAATCCTCTCTCAACCTCACTGCCTCCCTTAAATTGTAACAAGGAAGGTGTTTACCTCTAGAGTTCACGCAGGATGAGTTATTGACAAAGGTATGAAGATGATCTTCAGAAGGGGGTGAAGTTTAAAAAGACGTCTTCCAGTGGGACAGTTCCTAGTGTCCTTTTGGATTTGTTCCCGTCCGGATGGTCAGATGGTGGGTGCAGATTACGGTAACAAGGTTGCTGGATATCTCAGTAATGAAACGTAGTGTGAGTCACTTCGTTTAGGGATTTTGGCAAGGTATCAAAATGCCAACGAGAGACAGAACCTTAAATCATCGTTTGTTTATGATCAAATCAAAACTGCATAACTGCCACATTCCGTATTCTCAGAACCCCCTTGTGCTATCAGAGAATAACAGGTTATACAGTACAAGGCAGAGGCATGTAGGCTTTAAACAAGGCATTTACTGTACAGCTGTCATTCCTTCAAGGCTCAAGCAGGGTTAATCAGCAGGAGTGCTCCGTTCTGTTCAGCATTGGCGTCAGTAAAGCATCATGCATACCTTTCCTTATGGCGATATTAGCCCAATGGCGCCTTCTCCTCTATATATTCTGGGCAGTGCTGGGCTACATTGGCTTTTTCTTACCTATTTATTTTTCTTTCTGCATTCTTTGTAAGTATACGATCCTCCGTTTTCCAACCCCCCTTTTTTTCTACTCGGTCCCAAATGCATTGGTGCAGACCGCGTAGAGTGCGACCCACTACTGTAGTCGAACCAGGGACTGGGCATGAGGTTATGGCACGATAGTCACATCTGAAATGACCAAGTTGACAGAGTCACCATTGTTTCGTAGTGCTTGCATTTTGGAGTGCTCGGAGATCAGTGCCTCCATGGGCCTCCCATTTTGTGTCTCCTTTATGGGTTCCAGAAAGACCACATGCTTGTTGTTACTGACCTTGCGGCCTGGACCCTCCGTGGTGGCGGGTGGTGTAGGTGTCAGGATCGAAGACTGAGCGCTGCACTCGTTTGCAGGACTAGGCGCCGCTGCTGGCGGCTGCTTGCGGCACCAACAGCGGCATGGTGTCAAGTAAAGGTACATCAGAACCAGAACCAGTGTCACGACACATCCCAACAAAGTGGTGAAGCCGGTGTTGAAGGACTCGTCCTCATGTGAAAGCACAGTCACGTTCAGATTGACCTCCCAGGTCTCGTTCCGTTGCTGATTGTCAGTAGCCATGCATAAATAAACCCCGCTGTCCTTTTCTGTCACTTTACTGATCTGAAGGCTTCCGTTTTTATGCATCAGTGTTGCGTTGTTGCTGCCTCTTGAGCTGATGTATTCCTTGTGAGGAGAAACCCAAAAGTAGGTGAGAAGATGTCCCGTCAATGAAGTTTTACATTCCAGGACGACAGTATCGCCCACATGGGCTTGCAGTCTCTCGGTGGACCCCAGCAGACCCTGCAAATTCACAGAGCAGTTTTCAAAGAATCGGGTATGTTGAAGGAATCGAACGGCAGCTCGGGGTTCCCTGTATACCAAGCACGTGTGCTCCTTTTGATAATCCTTGACCGAATTAAATGCCTGGTGCTCCCATTGCTTAAATAAGCCATACATCGCACACTCACAGGTCAGACTGTTATTGTGTAAGAATAATCCCACCTGCAACGAAACCGGCAGTGCGGCAATGTCCTCCACCGGAAGTTTGGGGATGCGGTTGGAGCTTAAGTCAAGCGTAACCAGAAAGGGGTGGCTGTGCTCCTGAATGGAGAAGAATGGAAAGTCAGTCAGACGGTTGTGGCTAAGGTAGACCTTGCGCAGGTTGCTCAGGCCGATCAGGGCTTTGCTCTCCACACGAACGATGTGATTGTTGAACAACAGCAACTCCTTCATATTCACAAGCTCTTGGAAATAATGATCAGCCACCGAGTTCAGCTGGTTGGAGGAAAGGTCGAGGTGGTGCAGAGTGCTCATATTTTGGAAGGCTCCTGGGGATAGTTCGCTCAATTGGTTGTGGGCCAGACGCAGAGTCACAAGACGGGGAAGACTGGCAAAGCTGCCGTCCTCAAGCTTCTCCAGATGGTTGTGATTAAAATCAAAAGTCACGGCTGTTACCGGCAACTGCTTGGGTATCAACTTCAGTCCGAGGTTGCTGCAGCTTAGGATGTCCGATACCTTAAGGCAGCCGGCAGGTAGATTTGCCCTGGCCAAGTGCAACAGGACGGAGCCCAGAATAAGATGTGCGGCCACACCCTGAGCGCACGGCATCATGGCGTCAGGATGCTGCTGGAGGATGGCGAGGCAGCCAGAGTGCTCCCAGGGATGCCCACAAAATAAGAACTCTGGCTCGGAGCAGATGGCGAGGTTTGCAGTCCACACTGTCTATTGGAGACAGAAAAAGATTTAAAATGAACAGATGTATCCTGATCTGAGGGGTTGTGACCTCAGTATACTTTACTATTGTAAGAAATATGCTGATGTTTCGTCTGCGGAAAGGGAAATCGCTCACCTACCAGATTTGAGATGTTCCTCCAGACATCCCAGTGGATCATCCGGCGCGTTCCCTTCCTGCTGCTGGACTTTTACATCACATTAATTGGAGGCCAGAAAGCTTTCAGGAGTTATCTGATAAAGAGGAGCTGCGCGTGTCCCATGACTGATACACCGCTCCCCTTGCTCTGCTTCCTTGAACCGTCACCAAGTCCGTCAGCTGTGATCATTTAAATCATGGCCTCAAAACAAAGCTGCAGAAGTCAGAGTGCGTCCGGGTCCGTTATTGTTCGGTCGTTAGCCATCGCACTCGAGGCAGTTCACAGTGATACTTGCGAACAAGTGCTTGGCACTTTAAATAGTTCACCGGGTATTTGCATTTTTCCCATCATTCCGATCCGGCGTCATGACGCGGCTGTCTGCGGTTGTTTTTCTCTGATCACACTTTTGACAAATCCACGTGGTTTTGGATAAAACAAGGAGACACTATCCCACCTCCTCCTGATTTTCCTCGGAGCTAAATAACGTGTGCCCCGTTGTTTTCGTCTTCAGACTCTGCCTTTCTTTCTTTTCCGGCGCTTTTCTTTTCTCATTTCTTGATCTGTCCCAGTCCCTGACCGCGAGTACACCACGCTCTCTCTCTCACTCTCTATTTTGCTCTCTCTGACTCGCCCTCTCTTGCGCGCTGCCTCTCTGTTTCTCTCCCCACTCTTACAGTTTCACCGTTCCAGGGGAGGGGCATCAAGGGGTTTCTTTCCAGCACTGATTGGCTGGAGCTGAGATACAAAAAAATGCCTGCCCAAGCTGTTTTTTATTCGTAGTTTCATTTTATATGAATAAACCTGTAATTATTTGTGTATTGTCCAAATCCAGCGCCCTGATTAAAAAGTGGTGCTTGTGAGGACCATACATCCTGCAGTTATTTAATATTGTAATATATTTTCACTTGAATAATCAACTCAACATAAACTTCCAAACCACATTTTATTAAAAAGGAGGTAGAACCTTATTATTTCTCTGATTAGTTTATTCAATTGTTTTTAAGATGACATTTTTAGTCGACACCTGATGTGATCCTTGTGGGAATTTGAACCCTCAGACCCACAGCTCTCTGCTGTTTCTCGGAATAAAAGCGCTTTATCAGGAGAGACAGGATGTTTAATGGAGACTCAGAGGTTATTAGCATGCGGCCGCTTCTGTAGAAACATAGAATCGAAGTCTTTCAAGACCCTGGAACTCCTCTGAGTCAGAGATCAGTAAAAAGAATCAAAGTGCTCGTTATTACAGCTCTGTTAGCATCACCGTTGTCCCACTAGCAGCTTGACACCTTAATTCACCTGCCTGAAGCCCATTGTAACGCCATCGTACCAGCAGCAAATCAGTCCCTACAGCGCCGCGGCTCCCGTCGTCATTATCTCTCACCGCATTTAAAAACTTTTACTTTAGTCAATTTCTTTCTTGGTCTTTATACTCCAATCACCGTCCAATCACCAACTGGGTTTCTAACTGGGTTCGATTCTTGGGTGGGGCAAACACAGGTCCATAGTATGGATACCCCCTGATAAAATGGAAGTTGTTGCTGATATCACCTTACTGTTTGGGGCGTATAGTACATTGGGGGGGCGGGTAAAACATTTGAGGCCGGGTGACTCCCATGGCGGCCATCTGCCAAGCCGCCATTTTGGATTTGGTTTGTGACACAAACGGGGAACCCCTCGCGACCCTCATAAAGGAATAAGCGGAAGATAATGAATGAATGAATGACAGCAAACCACTTCCATTTCATCGGGGTGTATCCACACTTATGTCCCACCCTGTATACTTTTCAGTATTATGTCTATAAACCACCTCACAATTTAGAGGATTTTTAACATCTGTACCACAGTCGGATGGGTATGTGGGGGTCGTATCAGTTCATGGTTTGCTTCCATCATTAATGATAAACATTAAAGAGCTAAAAGTGTAATGTACAAAAACTAAGCTACATGCAGCAGTATTAGTATTAATACTCATGAACCACGTTATGAATCAGAGGATCCAAAGATTTACAAGGGAAACATGTTCACTAACAAAATTTATCAGGCTTTTCACATATTTATTTTGTAATGGAGCTGATCTATACTCCAAAGCCCTCACTAACACACTCACTTATCATTAATTCTTCCACTTCCCAAGTATTTACAAGGCTGTGATTTCCTATCACATTTTTGGAAAAACTTTCTACCTTCCTACGTTCGATGGTTCGATCAAAATCGAATTTGAACACAAGATTTCAGGTCACGTCGGGGTCTTCCCAACTATCCACAGATCTGAAACTTGGCTCCTTCATTCCCCATCATGTCCTTCAAAAATGAACTGCTTCTTACTTTCCTAAATCTGATGGTTTGTTCGATAAAAGACAGTTCAACACAGAACAGTTTACTGATAAATCTTTTAATTCTTCGCTTTCAGTAAACTCTCGAAACTGTTCCAGCCGAAAAAATCTGAATTGCATTATAGTTTTATTTTTTTCAGACGTAGCATTAACTGTTCGTTGCTATTAAAGCGTTCGTCTGAACATTGACTCAGTCTGCAGACAAAAGATCCGCCGATGGGTCCCTCGCTCGCTGACGTCTCACATTAAACTTACAATGGTTATTATTCTGACTGCCTCTTGCTCACAAATCAATCTTTCTGTTGTCATCTGGAGAGTCTTTCTGCATTTGGCTGATGGGAGTTTGATAGAGATGTGGGGAGGGGGAGGTCACTGTCTTCTGTTGGGGAACAGCACACTTCATTTAGCGTTCGAAATCTGGACGACCTGTTCCGGCGAGTTGGATCAGTGCAGGGGTGCGGCGTGTCCCGGAAATTAAAAAGGAGATTCATATCTGCCGTGATAAACTGAAATATATTTTACTGTGGAAGTCTGAAGACGGTGTGTATGATCACTGAGCAGATAACGCTGGTGGGCTTTGTGAGGAGGTGGCGCAGCTCCCAAATGGGGTGAACACAGGTTCCTTCTGTGGGTGCACTCTCAGGACGTTTGGACTGATAAGGGATAAGGGACTTGCTTGGTGGTGAGGGGTAAATATGCATACATGTCAGGGGAGGGTGTACCCATGCACCCCTGTTAGGCCCTTGTTAAAACATACTATAACTGTGGTTTATCACACCTGGGTACATTGTCTGTAGCCACACTCAGGCCTGATTATTTCCACACCTGTTCACAATCAAAACATTGCTTGAATAGGACCTGCCTGACAAGGTGAAGTCCACCAAAAGATGCCGAGATCCAAAGACATTCAGGAACAATTGAGAAACAAAGTAATTGAGATCTATCAGTCTGGAAAGAGTTTTAAGCCATTTCCAAAGCTTTGGGAATCCATCAAACCACAGTAAGAGCCATTGTCCAGAAATGGATACCTTGGTGAACCAGGAGTGGTCGGCCGCCCAAAATTACCACAAGAGCGCAGCGACGACTCATTTGAGAGGCCACAAAAGACCCCACATCAATGTCCATCACTTGGCTCAGCTTAGGTCAGCGTTCATGCCTCCACCATCAGAAAGAGACTGGGCAAAAATGGCCTGCATGACAAAGTTCCAAGAAGAAGACCACTGCTTAAAGCTTGTCTCAATTTTTCCAAAACACTTTTGGGAAAACATTCTGTGGACCGATGAGACAAAAGTTGAACTCTTTGAAAGGTGCGTGTCCCATAACAGGTGCGTGGCCTAAAATCAACACTGCATTTCAGAAAAAGAACATTATACCAACAGTAAAATATGGTGGTGGTAGTGTGATGATCTGGGGCTGTTTTGCAGTGTAAGGACCTGGAACACTTAATAGGAAAAGTTGGAACTATGAAAACTGCTGTCTACCAAAAGATCCTGAAGAGGAATGTCCGACCATCTGTTCGTGACCTCAAGCTGAAACTTACTTTGCTTGTGCAGCAGGACAATGATCCAAATTACACCAGCAAGTCCACCTTTGAATGGCTGAGGAATAAGCAGTGTTCAAGTACTGACCTGAGTCCTATTGAGATGCTGTGGTATGACCTTAAAAAGACTGTTCAAGCTCGAAAATGTAACTGAATTAGAACAAGTTTTCACACCACTGTAGCTGCCTGATGGAATGGAAAATTCCAACATTTTTAAGGGTTATTAAAAAGCACATAATGCTGAAATTATTGGTACCAAACATAACTTAAGAGTAGTTCACGAAAATAGGTTTTTCAAATGTTGCTAGTAGTAAAAAAATGAAGTGGACGCAGTTTATGGATCCAAATAGCAAAGTTGTTTGTTTGGTTTCTGGGAGTCTAGAAAAAATGTGTTTAGTCTGTCAAAATTTTTGGGTAAAAGTTAGAGGCCTAAACGCATTTGGTCACACTATAGTGCCAATTACAGGCTAATCGGTGTGATTTTTGTTTTTCTGAGAAGGTGCACGCCTGCTGTACCCTCAAAGGTTGGTGTCTGTAGGACTTAGAATCTTGGCTGCCCAATGTGTGTTTATATGAGAAAAGAAATAATATTAAAAAGAGAAAACTAGGCGTTTCAAGCACTTTGTGTTTAGAGAAATTATGGCTTGTGTGTGCTGGTGCTTGTTATTATGCACCTTATGATGCAGGTTAAACTGTTGAATCAGTAAACTGTGTTTTCAGCAGAACTCTTGTTCTTTACCATGGACACAGCACGCCTAATGATTAGATAAAAAAAGATCACACGTAATAATTACAGTACATTTGTACCTATTGGTTTCTATATGCAAAAGAAAAAAATCCTTGGAGCTAAAACATCTCTCAGTTTTAAGATCCATAACCATCATCAGCATCCTCTGTACAAGCACAGATCTCTCAAACTATTAAAAGGTTCCTCTGGCAAAAAAAAGCGTTTAATGAGTTCATAATACAATTTGGCACAAACACTACTCATGAAAAAAGACTACTATTGCGGAATCCAGCCAAGAAGCTGCCATCCTGCTACATCAGTGCTGGCATGGGCAGTGATGAGGCCTGTCAAGAACCTGTCATGGCGAGGAAGCCATCCCAGCAGGGATGGGCTGTTATGCCAGCACACGGTGGGGGATAGAAAGCAGAGCCGCTTGCTCAACAGCATGGCTACAAGGAGCTCAGCCGGTCTTGTATTTAAATTAGCCCACAACAATAGGCTTCTCTGAGATTGCTTCTATGGAGAATGTTGATGTTTATGTTGGTTAGTCTGGAGCTCATGGCGAGATGATGCATGCCTAATGAACGCTTCAATAGCCTTCCATCTTGTGCCCACAAAAAAATAGTTTTAGCTCCCAAGTGATGGGGCCACTCAGCCTGCTTCATGTATACATGAGGTCAATCCAAAGCTGTCACCAAGCAAGGTTTGATGAATCCCAATGTAATGCTGGTTTCCATTATTTTCACACTATTCGAGTGAAATCATGCTTCCTTATTAGTGAATGCACTGGCTGACAGCCACCAGAGTGTGAATTAGCCGCTTCTCGAATGGTGGAGTAACGCCAGCTCTTGCAAACATCCAACTCCGGCTTCCTTGAAAGGGTCACGAAATACAACCAGCAAAATGTCAAATATCATTACTGCCCGCTCACGTTACTGCCTTCCAGGTGTGAGGGGGCAGACACTAGCAGCCAGAGGGGATTGGAGGGACAAGCGAAGGTCGGCGTCATTCGATTTGAATGAAATTCCTCAATGTCTTTGCTACAGTGAGGACGCTGTTAGGAATCGGTACGTTGCATGTACAATGTTGAGTTGTGCATCTTAAACAGCAGCAGTAAAAGTGTACAGTGGAGCTTAAAATAATTATCAGGCCTCCACATGGAACGGTCTGTGTTTATATGCTGTAATGTTGTGTTCGGGCCAAATCCTGGTGTTGCTGGATGTGTATATGTGCCTGTTTACAGGCCTCGAGCATTGCTGGCTCTTGTAATGTATGGATTAGTGGAATATGTGTGTACATAATAAAAAAAGAACACGCTCGTAATGGTCTCAACAACAAGCTATTCTTAAATTAGCAAGAAATGTACTATTAAAGATGATGACCATCCATGTATTTGTCCTGGTGATGTTGACCATAATTTCTATGAATCAAACATCACAGATTTTTTAATAAAGCTAAAATGTTCATACACATGCACCAGTCACCTTACATTTACATCATAGATGGCGCTGTGAGAAGAAAGTTGCGGCCCTGGAGTTGGAGCCAAAAAAGGCCCTGGAAGCAGAGTTCTGAGTTTTAATTGTCTCTGTTCTGCCTGAAAATAAAAAAAATAAGATAAATCTGTTCTAATGAAAGTTTAAGGTTCAGGTTCTCAATGGTGTAGGTACATTGAGTTGTGCTTCAGTACAATTTTGAAGTTTTAGAAATTTAGTTTCTTTATTTCCCAATACTGTCCTTAAAGGAAAGTATTAAAGTTTGTGCTTCATTACATATTATTTTTCAGGACAATAAAATTCATTCATTCATTATCTTCTGCTTCCTCTACGAGGGTTGCAGGGGGCTTCTCCATGCCCAGGAACGTTTTGAGCGCTGGGCAGATACACCCAGGACAGGGTGCCAGTCTATCACTGGGCACACACACTCTATGGGGAAATTATTAAAGAATTCAATTTACCTTGAATCCATGTTTTGGGACTGTGGTAAGAAACCGGAGAACCCAGAGAAAATCCATGCGGACACATGGAGAACATGGAAACTCCACAGAGATTGTGATTTGAACCGGGAATCCCCAGCGCTAAGAAAAGAACGTGCCAACCACTAAGCCATGTGCCACCCAGGACAATAAAATTAGCTTTAAAAAAAAACTTTAAAGGGTTTTTAAATTCAGGCTCAAATAACAATGTTTGATAAGAGGCTGAATTGGACAATTACCAACTTTAAGTTATTGATTTATACAGCGCTTTTTTGGCACAAAGCAGCTGCATGGTGTTATGAACCTGAACCCCTAGTTTTTTAGGAAGAAACCCTGGGGGGTGCAACCTTGACGAATATGTTAGAGCTGCTGAATAAATCGTGGAATAAAACATACCCCTGGTGTTTGTTAACCTTTCGTTTTAGAGTGTTGGTATAGCCCTTAGTGGGAAGAAAAAGGGAAAACAAGACAAACTCTGTACTGCCAGTTGCTACAGACAACAATCAAGAAGAAGATGTGGCCTTTTAAAAGTTTTTTGAAGCCCTTCCCTTCCAGATTCCACCTGATGGTTATTGGGCTGCAGTCAACACAAGTAATAGCTTCAATTTGTGTGGAGAATTGTCCCGTGTCTTGACCTGCAGCTTAGCACTGGGGAGATTTTTTTGGGTCTACCACTTGACGTTTTTGTTCCATAACCCTCAGGATAAAAAATCAATAAAGGGAAACTTAAACAACACAATGTAACTCCAAGTCAACCACAACTCTCTGAAATCAACATGTCCAGTTAGGAAGCAACACTGTGAATCAATTTAACTTGTTGTTGTGCAAATGGAAGAGACAACAGATAGAAATGAGAGGCATTTAGCAAGACAAAGGAGTGCTTGTGCAGGTGTTGACCACAGACCTTTTCTCTGTTCTCATCCTTTCTGGCTGATGTTCTAATCACTTTTGCATTTTGTCAGTTCTCTTATAATAGAGGTAGCATGAGGCGGTGTCTACAGCCCACACAAGTTGCTTATTCAGGATGGCAGATCAATGTGAGTTGTGGCAAGAAGGTTTGCTATGTCTGTCAGTACAGTGTCCAGAGCAGGGAGCAGATACCAGGAGACAGGCCAGTACACCAGGAGACATGGAGGGGGCCGTAGGAGAGAACAGCCACCGCCTCATCAGGAGCATGTCCATGCATTGTAGGGAGGTCATACAGGCACGTGGAAGCCACACACACTACTGAGCCTCATTTTAATTTTAGCCTGTCATTTGATTTTCGACTTTCCACTGATTTTCAGTATGATTCCAAATCCAGACCTCCATGGATAACTTTGATTTACATTTTGATCAGTTTTTTGGTTATTTTATTCTCAACGCATTCCACTATCTACTCAATAAAGATTTTCAACTAAAATATTTTCTTCGTTGAGATCGAGGATATGTTATTTTAGTGTTCCCTTTTTTTTGAGCAGTGTATATATATACAAAAGGCAAAGCCCACTTACTCGTAAATGCATCACTAATTCTTCCACTTCCGAGCACCTAAAAGGCTGCAATTTGGCACCGTAATGACCTACCATGTCCTTAGAAAATTCAACAGGTTTTCACTTCCCTATGTTCGATTGTTCGTTTGCTATCCCCATGGAATGCAACACGTTAGATAGATTGGGGTCTTGGCAAGTAAATACAAAGCTAAAATTTGATAATTTCCTGTAAGAAAGCAAGCGTGGGGACACCATAGTCACAACTTATACTATATTCCTTCGACATATTCACTTAAAAGGAATCTCTATATTTGATGGTCAGGATGCTAGATTTGAGACCACAGTGACCTCTTCGGTTTTAACAAACACATTCATACTTTTTTCAATAACATATTTAGTTTATTTTTACCGACGGGTAAATTAAACTGACAGGAAGGTCGTTACAAAAATTCCAGGAAGTTAGCACATGCCTGATGTGGAATACAGTGAATGAATGCGCTATGAAATGGCGGGATGACTGAGTCGGACCGTGAATGTTCCAGCACTGGTTTGTCAGATTAAGAAGATGATGAATCTGCAGTGACTGTGGAGGGCGCTGTCTTTAATAACAACATTCAGCCCATCATCAGAACGGGGAATTCTGACTGGTACTCTTAAACACCTCTCGTTAACTTCTTTGCATGTCCATATTGTTGGAAAAGCACGCAGTTACGGCGGCGCGGCGGTTTTTATTTGTGCGGCCTTTATATGGCGCGGGAAGAGAGAAAGCCATGGGATAGGAGCGGGACATTTGGTGAGGTCCATCGGCCAGTTTAAGAGGTTAAACTGACTGTTATAAAGCTCTTTCCTAACCCAGCCATTGTGTGAGTCCCGCTTTCTACATTCCATAATTGTGTTAGTCATCTGGCACGAAGTGAGCGCTACAAATAATGGAGTGAGCGGACGCTTCTTTTAAAGTTGGTCAATGTTGTCCACTTTTTTGATAATTTATGATCTTTGGGTCATTTGTGCACATGGGCGCCATTGTACATTGAATTACTGCAATCCAAAACCACACCACACCACTTTTTGTAATTTTTACATTCAGTTAATCTGCTTTAAATTCTTGGCTTGTTCTCCACCATGTACATATGATGTATAAACAAACTCCAAAGATCGTGGGGCGTTGCTAAATTAATGTCTTTTATGCCAGATTCCTTGAATTTGGGGGGAAAATTGTAATTGTAACGATAATTACAAAAGAACTTAAGCTGTATTTATATATTTTAGGATTGTATATTAAATGCTGCTTAGCCTTTAAGGCTTCTTGCCATGTACGCTCAGATGTGATTCAGTGGGAAAGTTGCTTGTTTAACTCTTTAACAAAAGCTTCTGCAAGCTTAGTTTGGTTTCCTGTGCTTTTCTTATAAATGTAAAACAAAATTAAATATCATGCGGAACTATATTAAATGGAGAATGCATCACAGTCTGTCAATTATGCTTAACCTCCGGATTATATTACTGGCTTTAACAGGTGGCTCAGTTCGGATTTAAGATAATCTAATAATATTTTCTAGATACACTCCACTAATCATTTAATTGGGAATACTAAATTAATACTGGCTGGATTTTTTTTTTTTTGCCTTGGACATGTTGATAGTGACTAACCCCTCCTTTTTTCTGTTTTCACTCTTTTTTTTTTTTTTTTTTTAATGAAAACCCCAGGAAAGCATTATAAAAAATACTCCAACTAGACTGTCTGGTTTTAACAATCATGCCACTTTTCAAATTAATTAAATTTACTTTTTTTTTAAATAGCAGAAAATTACATGTATTAACACAGTATTAAGCACTAATCCAATAATAACATAGTAACATAAATCTACTGGAACTATACAATTATACAACATTGTGACATGGTAGCCATGTGGTGTGTGTTTGACCTGTCTGTCTTCTACTTTTTTCTTACATTTGGTCATTTAGCAGACACTTTTATCCAAAGCAACTACAAATATCCCAACTTGATTGGGGTCAAAACACAGGATTGCCACAGCGCCCCTGAAGCAATCGCCATCAAAATCAAGAACACACCAGTGTTACTTAGGGGTCTTCCCGTGTACCTACAAGGTTGAAATTTGGCATCTTGATTACCTACCATGTCCTTGGAAAGTCTAAACTGGATCTTGCTTTCAGATGTTCGAGTGTTTGTTCACTATCACCTTTGAATGCAGCACTTTTGATGGATTGGGCGTGTGGACATTTTATTTGCCCCAAACCTTACTCTATAATAATATGTTCATTAGAAATATATCCTCTCCTTGGATCACCACCGCTATCATGGTGGAGGGCTTTGTCTGCTTGAATGATCCTAGGAACTATGTTGTAGGGTCTCCCAAGGCAAATTGGTCCTAGGTGACAGGTCAGACAAAGAGTGGTCCAAATTAGCCCCATGACCAAAAAAACGCAGGTGTACCCTGCCTGGATTAGGGTTACCGGGACCCCACCAAGAAACGAGGCCAGGGCTGGGTCCCCCCTTCCATAGACTCACCATCTGCAGTAAAAGGGGTTCGCCGCACTCTGGATTGGGCGGTGGCCTTGGCGTCCCGATCCTCAGCTGATAAAAGTGGCATAAGGAGCTTGGAATGTTACTTCAATGGTGGAGAAGAAGCCTGAGCTGCTGCAGGAGGTGGAGCGATACTGTCTAGATATAGTCGGGTTCACCTAAACGCACAGTTTGGGCTGTGGAATCAAGCTCCTTCAGAGGGTGATCCAGGAGTGGAAAACACAGTGTATAGAGGAGGTGGTGCACTGTTGACCCTGGTTAGAGACGTCGTTAGGCGGTGGAAAGAATAGTCCGAGGATCTTCTCAATCCCATCCACACACCCTCCAGACAGTAGACAGAGCCAGAGGACACGAAAGGAGGCTTGTCTAATCCTGAGACTGAAGTTACTAAGAAAGTTAGACAGCTCCTTTGTGGCAGGGCTTGGGGGTGGATGAGATCTGTTTGAATATCCTCAAAGCTCTGGATGTTGTGGGGTGATCTTGGCTGATGCACCTTTTTAAAATTGCATGGCCATCAATGGCAGTGCCTCTGGACTGGCAGACTTGGGTGGTGTGCCTCTTTTCAAGAAAGGGGACCAGATGGTGTGTTCAAACTACAGGGGAATCGCACTCCTCAACCTCCCTGGTAAAGTTAATGCAGGGATACTGGCGAAGAGAGTATGATAGTCAGCTGATAGTCGACCATCAGACTCAAGACCCAGTCTACATGCACTTTGTGGATTTGTATTAGGCATTCGACTGTGTTCCTCAAGGTAGTTTGTGGAGGGTTCTTCGTGAGTACGAGGTACATGGCTCCTTACTATGGGCCATTCAATCCCTCTAAAAGCGGAGTATGAGTTTGGTTTGCATGGCCGGCAGTAAGTCAGACTAGTTTCCTGTGAAAATTGGATACCGTCAGGGCTGCCCTTTGTCACCGATTATTTTCCACATAACATATATAGCCAGGGGATGTGCATTTTGACATCACTGCACTTTGCAAATTATGTGGTTCTGTTAGCGTCATTAAGATTTGAACTTCAGCTCGTGATGGTTCAGTTTGCAGCCGAGTGTGAAGCAGCCGGTATAAGTATCAGCACCTCCAAATCTGAGGCCATATTTCTCAGTCGGAAAAGGGTGGAGTGTCCTCTCTTGGTCAGGGACTTGCTCTTGCCTCAAGTGGAGGAGTTTAAGTATCTTGGGATCTTGTTCAGAAATGATGGTAGAATGGAGCGGAAGTTTGACAGGCGGATCAGCACAGGGTTAGCAGTGATGCAGAGTCTGTACCGGTCTGTTGTAGTGAAGAAAGAGCTAAGCCATAAGGTGAAGCTCTTGATTTACCAGTTGGTCTATGTTCCTACCCCCACCTATAGTCATAAACTTTGGGTAATGACCGAAACTATGAGATTGCAAGTACAAGCGACCGAAATGGGTTTTCTCAGCAGGGTGTCAGGAGAGCCCTTAGAGATAGGATAAGAAGCTCGGCCATCTGGGAGAGACTCGGAGTAAAGCTGCTACTCCAGTGCGTTGACAATTGTGGTGGTTCGGGCATCTAGTAAGGATGCCTCCTGAAGTCTAACTGTAAGGATAAATTGGGGAAGTCCCAGGACATACTGGAAAGATTACATCTTCAGCTGGCCTGGGAACGCCTCGGAATATCTACAGTTGAGTTGGTAGTGGTGGCTGGGGAAAGGGACATCTGGGTCTCTCTGCTTAGGTTACTGTTCCGCAACCCGAACCCCGCATAAGAGGAAGATAATAGATAAATGAATGGATGGATTGATGAAATATATAAACTCCAAAGCCATCACTCATTCAAAAACAATTGCCTTTCAAAATAAATAAAACATGTAATTGCAAACAAAATCCAGTTTAATTAAAAGAATTAAACCACTGATTCTTGTCTGTATTATGTTTAGAACTTTGAAAATAACGACCTAAAGACCATAAAATAAAAAAATTAAACAATTATTATTACAGGACTGTGTTGTTTTAGTGAATGATGTTAAAGAAGCTGCTGAATGAATTTTGGGCTACATGTGAGTCCACACTTCATGGAGTACCACGCCCCCCACCCTCTCCAGTCG
Source organism: Xyliphius kryptos (assembly GCA_025769995.1). Lineage (NCBI taxonomy): Eukaryota > Metazoa > Chordata > Actinopteri > Siluriformes > Aspredinidae > Xyliphius > Xyliphius kryptos. Next base: position 136 of record JAOUQT010301538.1, on the reverse strand, counting down.
GGCTGAATGAATCAGGACACCATGATGCTCTTGCTCAGCCTCAATTTCCGTACTAGCACTAGAGCTAGAAAGTTGTGTTGTGGAAGGGTTAAAAGAAATGCTGGATGTGTATTGGGGGGGGGGGGGGGGGGGGGGA
>JAOUQT010301530.1:0-16020 GCA_025769995.1 Xyliphius kryptos | reverse complement strand
CAGTTAGAAAACATGAGAGAAAAGCTTTCTTTTTTATTTTAAATTTGGCTTTTTTTAGTGTAATCAATAATTTATTGCTCTATTTATATAATTCTGCTCTTATTTCTAATTGTCAGTTTTGGTCCTCTCCTTTTACAGTGCCACCTTGTAACAGTTTAAAATAAACTGTTTTGTTTGCTGCTCATTCAGCCTGTAAGTTGACTTAAGCATACTGTTATTGAGCCCAGTTTAGGGGTAAAAAATAAGCTTAATTTTGTAATTGTTTTATACATTGGTGTTTGTTGATATGCTAATGATAGCATTTTGCTCAAAATAAAACACTAAATCTTGTGAACTTGTCATCTTTTGTTGTATTTACAAAAGGGGTATGCACAAACTACCTAAACTGGCTCCTTTCGACGTGCAGGAGTAGTGGCTCTACTCAGAGTACCGCCCGGATGACCGAGCTTCTCACCCTCTCTTAGGGAGAGTCCAGACACCCTGCAGAGTGTCATTGCAGCTGCTTGTATTCACAATCTCACAAAGCCATCATTTTAGATTAAACTTTACAATTCAAATTTTGAACGTAGTTTTATTTATTATCGAGTAATTGAAACATTTGTGACATGGCGCAAAGACAGTAACCCACTAAAGGATGTGCTGCCCATTGTATTGAATTGTCAACGCAATTCTCTTCAGTGATACCACAGTGCTCTTTTATCCACTGGTTCAGGTGCCCCACATCCTGGATCTTTACAGTGTTCACCATAGCTTTCAAATGGCCCCAGAGATAGAAGTCCAAGGGTCTGGGACCCGAAGAACTTGGGGGCCATTCCACTGAGCGTGATGGCCAGTGCTCTTCCCAGAAAACATTTTATCAAGGAACGTTTGGAACCGACATCTGTAATGTGGATCATCTTACTGGAAGAACACTTTAATTACAGTAAGCCACGTTAATCCCTTTTCATTATAAGGATTTTTCAAATATGATATTTAATATTCCTTGCACATCAGACTAATCACTGCACTTATCAGCAGTATGTTTTTTACCATGTTTTTTTACTCCTTTTATGTAGCTTCCAAAACAGAAAATTATAATTATTATTATTAATTTACTAACTGATACTTTAAAATGCTAAAGAATGGATTAAATTATATGCTGTACATTAAGCTGTCTATAATATTTAGCCAGGCAGTTTGTCTGGCTTAATTAATACAATGCATGTTGTCTTATGATGTCTATTAATCTACATCATACAGACCTATAAGTAACTTCTATTCAGCAGGAGAAAAGATAGACGTGCGGTTTAAAAGCTTTTTTGACATTTTAATTGCCTTTTCGAATATTGATTCATAGGGCTGAATTGCGTGTGCACGTGCAGCAGCGTCAATTACACAAGCCTGGCTTGACTTAGTTGGACTGGGACCTGTGTGGAACTGAACTAAGTGAAAGTGAACTGTTAGGTTAATTTAGACGAGACTTACTTAAACAAGTGCCGCTTTTATAAGTTTGTTTCATGAAACATGCCTTTGGCCTTTTAATTTCCATTTTTGTTTTGTTTTCAGACTTTAGGTTATGAAACTTAGTTCATTTAAACATTAATTTTAAAACTCCTAAACAAAGTTTAGACAGTATTGTGTTTTAAAATTTAGAATAATTTAGTTAATGTCATGAGTTCTTTATATATATCTGATCATAAATTGTCTGAGAATGCACATTGCATGAAACTGGTTTTAAGATTCCTGTAAGACACTGTACTTGCTCTATGCACATGAACACAAGCACACCAAGCATGGCTGTTTACTCTCCCCTGCCTGATGTGACATCACTTCCTGCATGACTTGTATGCAAGCGGAAACAGGACCAAAGGAGGGTTGAGGAAGCTCCAGAAAGTGTGAGCTGCTTTGCTTTTGCTTTCACTTTGATATCTCGACTCTCCTACCAGACATTTTTACACATTGACTTTATCCTATCAGCTATAAAACTTTGCTTCCATATGGCTTTCAAATATCCAGAAGCACGACGAGATGAGGGCAAGGTTAGTAAGCCTTGCATTTTAAGTTTTTTTAAACATGAACACACACACACACACACACACACACACACACACACACTCACACATACTTAACCTGTTTTGTGTGCTTTTCCCTTTTATTCTATTGCATGATGGTGACTCAATTTTGCATTTGTTTGTGGTGATTATGCATTTTGTGCATGTTTTACATGATTTACAAAGCACTTTTTTTTTTTTTTACTGTATTGCTGTCTTTTAAATCTCTTTGAGAAAAGCCATATTTGATCAGCTTGAATGTGGACCTGTATGTAAAGTGAGCTTCATAAAAGTCAATGTAAAGGAATTCCAAACGTTTATAATTTAGCACAGTATTACAGTATAATGTAAGTGTAGTTTTGTCTCTTTAATCCTGCAGGTTGATGATTATCATGGTGTGAAAATTTCTGATCCATACTGGTGGTTGGAGGACCCTGATAGCGATGAGACTAAGGTAGTTATAATAATAGTATTAGTAGTAATAATAATAATAATAATACAATTATTATCTCAATGTAAAGTCACAAATATTTTTAATACTAATTTGTACACTTTGTGACTAGGCATTTGTAGAAGAGCAGAATAAGCTCACCATGCCATTCCTGGATCAGTGTGAGGTTAAAGCTCAGTTTCAGCAGAGACTCACTGAACTTTATAACTATCCTAAATATAGCTGCCCCTACAAGAGAGGAAACAGGTTTGATACCATGTTATACATACACGCATACTACCAGCTACTGGCAGGAATAAATACATGAAGACCAACAGACATTTCATTACATGTTGCAACATCTAAATCTTTGGGAGAACATATATTTAAATGTACTCGAGCGTAATCATAAATAAAAAGTGGACCAAACGCAGACCACAATAATGACCCGTGTTAGTAAGGACTAAACATGCACAAAATTAAAAAAAAAAAAGTTTTTTTAAATTAAATAAAAAGTTACTAAAAGAATAATTATCTGATTTAATTTAAGGAAACTTCACGATAATACATAATGCATAGTAAGGAAATGTATTAAGTATGAATTCTAAACAAATTATTTTCCATTACAGGTTTTTTTACTTTTATAATGAAGGTTTGCAGAACCAGGATGTTCTGTATGTTCAGGAATCTTTAGAGAGTCCGGCCTCAGTCTTCTTTGATCCTAATGCTCTCTCTGAGGATGGCACTGTGGCACTCAAAAGTAGGTTTATTTAATCTCATCATAATTTTACATTCCTATTACATTTACTAGAACCTACAACCAAGATTTTCTTATAAACATCAACTTTATCAGCATAAAACATTTTTTATTGTGTACACGTGCCTTGTTTGGACTATGAGCTAAACTACATTAACAATTTTATCCATATACTATACATCAGCTTATAAAAAAAAAACTTCCAAAAATGTGGACACATTTAGGGCAGAGTAGAGACGGAATGGACATGCTGTATCTGTATATTTTGTGACCCCGACTAACCCTCACTTACAGCTTCAATCCATCCCCCCCCACACCCGCCCAACCCCACACTATATTTCCATTAAATGTAAGTTGTATGTTTTATAAATATATACAAGTACACCACTTTATTCCTGCAGTGGCTCGTCTGTCGGAGGAGTGTGAGTATTTTGCATATGGATTGAGCAGTGCTGGCTCTGACTGGGTGACTGTGAAGTTAATGAAAGCCGATGACCTTAGTCAGCTCTCTGATGTGCTGGAAAGAGTAAAGTTCAGCTGTCTGGCATGGACTTATGATGCCAAGGGCATCTTTTACAACTGCTACCCAATTCAGGATGGCAAGGCTGATGGTTGGTACATTTAATGAAATACTTCCACATATTAATTATTAATACAATTCTTCTTGCTTAAGTTAGGAGGAACAAGGGAATGACAAAATACATTAGTGATCGTTAACCATAGTTTTGTTCTGTAAATTAAATTTATCACATTTACATATAAACTTATAATATACACTCATAATAACTTCAATAGAATGAAAAAATGAATTAGGACTGCAGTTGACTGTTTAAAAGCAGATATATGTGTTTATAATTTCAATTACAGGCACTGAAACAACCACCAATCTCAATCAAAAACTTTACTACCATGTAATTGGAACCAGTCAGTCAGAAGATGTTTTGGTTGCAGAGTTCCCAGACAACCCAAAATGGCACAGCAGTGTCACTGTAAGAAGTTATTTCTTCTAAATAAATAATTATAAAATGTTTTTATATAGTAGATAGAGCTAATGAAATGGATCAGTGTAGAAGCAAGGATGTGTGTCTTTATCTCTCTGCAGATTTCTGATGATGGACGTTATGCTGTATTGTCCATCACTGAAGGTTGTGAGCCTGTAAACCAATTGTGGTACTGTGACTTGCACCAGCTGCCTAATGGTATCACAGGTGTGTGTAAAAGTTTTTGCTAAAAAAAAAAATGTTATATCAAATTTTAAATCAAACCATTATAAATCATATAAATAAAGATTCAATAATTAAAAATAGAATGCAATTTCCAAATACAGTTAAGTGCTTTATTATTATTATTATTATTATTATTATTATTATACATTGTTATTATAAACAGTATTTTGGTAAATGTAATCTTTGATTTATGTTGCTTTGCTACATAAAAAAAGAAATATTTAAATATGCAGTCATATGAGGAATGTACACCTTCTTTGAATTCTTTAATTTTAATGTCTGAATCCTTAGAACATCTCAAAATAATGTGATTTGGATAATTTAGCTGTTACCTAGCCGCCATCTATACTAATATTTTTCACATACTGCTTTTACCATTTGGTGTTTTCTAGTGAATAGTGACACAAGAATTTGTGTGTTGTTTCATCTAATGTTGTATTTACTTAGATTTTTTCCCTAATGGTACAGTAGCAGTAAATGCATGTAAAATGTCAGCAGTCCAGCAGTATGTAATTGTTTTTTAATATAAACTCTAATCTTAAGGCATACTGCCGTGGGTGAAGCTTGTGGATAATTTTGAGGCACAATATTCTTATGTGACCAATGAGGGCAGTGTATTTACATTCCGCACCAATTTGGATGCTCCTCGTTACCAAGTTATCAACATAGACCTGCAGCAACCCAAGAGAGAGAACTGGAGCACCATCATCCCACAGCATGACAAGGATGTGCTGGGTAAGATACATTACCACCAGCTCTGTGCACTCTCACACCACACACGCTTACTGAATGACAAGCTGACAAGTTAACTAATAGAAGGCATAAATGACTGAATAAGTGAATGACAGACATTTGATTATTTTTGCAAAATAATAAGGTGCTTATATGGCACAAGTATTGCTAATACTTTTAGGTATATTATTTACACTTTTATTTATAATGTAAGCTTGCATGTTTGATTTATCAGTAAGATACAGCCACACACACAAATATACACTATTTGGGGCAATTCAGAGCATTCAGTGGAAACCCGGTGAACCTGGAGGAAACCCATGCAAACACGGGGAGAGCATGGAAACTCCACAAAGATCGGGATTCGCTGAGAGGCGAACATGCCAACCACTAAGCCACCCGTATATTATATATTTATTAATTTTAATTGATTTTAGTATTAATAACAGTGTTCATATTTATTCATTGTACAAACAATAATTTTACAAATTAAATGTAGACTTTCCTGTCTGTTCCTTTTTTCCAGTAACATGACACCAATTGTTTTCCAAACACACTTCCTCTCTCCGTTTCCTTTTTTTGACTTTTAAGGGAGACACTGCCACATTTTATTTGGTAATAATGTCCGCTCATGTGAAAATGATAAAGTGGCTTAACCATGTTTACAGCTCTTCTCTGAAAATCTGACCACAACTGGAGAAACTCAGTACATTGACTCGTTTCCCTTTGAAGTCTTTGTATGACAAAGAGGATTTTTGGCTTGTTATGCCAGTAAATTGTTGTGGATAGTTTGTGCTGTCGTCAGCATGTAATCCAGGATCAGGATTCTGGAAAATAATACATAGATTAAAAAACAGTAAAGAGTTGATTCACAGTTTTATAGTTTTAGCAGTATGACTAGTGGAAAATAGTTTTAAAAGTGAACCTCCATATTGCTTTTAAGTCTTATGGTTTTGTTCTTATATAGTTTTACAAGCCATTACTTGTTCTAAGCCCGGGTGGCGAGCATTTTTACAGGAACATTTCATTGAAGTCACTCACTGATTTGCATATTTGGCCAGACAACTTTCTTCAATTCTGTCTTCATTAAGTTTTTGGGAGGCAAGGCTCATTGCTGTTGATGTGCAAATCGTGCAAATCGAAGCATGCCCTTCATCATTAGCTTCATGTAAGCTTCCCCGTCATCCCCTCCACTCTACTCGTGCGCTTATCATTTAATGTCAAACACCTTGCGTCATCGCCATCCCTTTCAAACATGCACCCCAATCGCTGTAAAGATATCCAAAAATTATAATAATAATTTTTTGGTAATAGTAATTAGTAAATAGTAATTAACTTGTATGTTATGGCATACTGTATAATTATGTTTGCTGTTAATGAGAATAAGGTAGGTTTATACATGCAAATCATTGTACTGTATTTTGTGGCCAAAACTTGTAATGCTGTCATTTGTAATTTTATTTGCAGGTTTTGTCCAGTGTGTAAATCAGAACTTCCTGCTGGTGAATTATGTACACGATGTAAAAGATACATTGCAGCTGTATGACCTCTCAAGTGGACATTGGATCCGTGAGCTGCCGTTGGATGTGGGAACAATAGCTGGACTAAGCTGCAAAAAGAAACATGCAGATATTTTCTACAAATTCACCTCCTTCACCACTCCTGGTTAGACACATCACATTTGCCATAAACTTAGGATATATATTTATTAGATTTTCATATTCTTACTTTTTTTTTTTTTATACCTGACAGTATTTAAAACAGATTCATCTAAAATGTAGCTTAACAACCACTAATTGTATATACACTATGCCTCAGATTGTAGAGTTTGATGCCCAACAAAGTTATATAGATGGTAACGTGACCACATACTACTTCTGGGAATTAATTGATTCATATTGATTATAAATTCCCTCCACTGTGTAAAAAACTGGGGAATTCCAAATGCTCTAACTACCGCCAATGTCATATTTAGAATAGTTCAACACACATTTTTCTTCTAGTTGATGCACATGTTTACGAGCATGAGCTAACTGGGCATCCTAATCAAAAACTATGAAAGTGTACATTTTACTTGCAGTTGCTTTCACTAGAAATTATGGTGCTTTTTGACATTTGTGAAGTCAAATGGTAAAAGAAAAGGCCTGGTTCCCAGCAGATATTCCAGTTCATTTTTCAAAGGCATAACTGAAAATGAGGTTTCTGGCATTCCTTTAAACTAACTTTAACAATGCATGTTTTCATGGTGCTCACTTTGACCACAAGTTAAACTGTAGCAAAATTGGCCTTTCTTTAACTTTTTCCATAAATCTGGGAACATACTTGTGTGATATGTGTTTGTTTGTTGTATCAATAATAGTATTGACTGCTAAAACTAAGAATCTTTGGATTGGAGGATTGTGTTTGACTATATATCCTTGTCTTTAGAGAGTTTTCAAAGATGTCTTGTTTTTCTGCAGGAATTATCTACCACTATGATTTGAGCAAACCAAGTGCAGAACCCACAGTGTTTAGACAGGTTGAGGTGATGGGTGTACAATTCTCTGACTATCAAACCAGTCAGGTAAGAATGCATGTGCACATGCAAATCGAAGATTTTTTTATAATAAAGCATCAATGTTTCCATTACCTTTGCACTACGTATATTTCAATCATTATAATTTTTAAACAAAGATTTTAAATAAACAGACATACTAAATTAAAAAATGTAAAAAACATATAAAACAAGAACATAAGAATGTTAGAATATTATTAATTACTGCTGTATATTTCCTCATTTTTGTTTTTCAGGTGTTTTATGAAAGTAAGGATGGTACTAAGATTCCAATGTTTTTGGTTCATGCGCGTGACCTACAGCTGGACAGTTCACATACTGTCTTCTTGTATGGATACGGAGGCTTTGAAAATGCAATTCAGCCCTACTACAAGTGGGTATAAACACACTAAAACACATCTTATACCCTACAACCATGCTACAAGTATATGTTACACAACTATATAAATTCTCAACGTCTACAAATACATATCATAGAATATTATACTTCTAATACTTGTTAATATTATTTATACAGTACTACTACAATTTTGTATCATACATCACAACACACATAAATAAAACCTTGCTACATTACTCAACTGATTAATACTAAACTACTTAACCCAATCTACTATACTATAACCTTAACTACCAGACTACAGTCCTACATCACATCTATGCATATTGGAAACTACATTTAGCAAACTACACCTCAAATACAATTTTTATTAGATTGTTATCCCTATTATTACATTTCTACATCCTAATATTGTACCTTTACACTTTTTTAGTACAGCTAACTTACTCTTTGTGAGGCATTTGGGTGGCATCCTGGCTGTAGCCAATATCCGTGGAGGAGGAGAATATGGTCAAACATGGCACAAAGGTAAGACATCACCTGATACGAACAGTCTTTTATCACTTCAAATACAAAAAGATTTGTTTTACTTCAGTGTTGTTTAAAAGAAATACTTCAAAAAATAAGTTAAAACTTCATTTTACCAATATATTGCTGTTATTATTGATGCTATTTGATGATAAACTTCAAATTACTGATTATACTTACTTTTGGTATAGTAGGTAATATAATAATATAAAATAAACTTTTTATAAAAATAATACATAATATTTGATTCGAAGACTGACAGTTTTATGCGCAAAATGCAATAGGAAATTATTAAACCTTACCGCCAAATAATTGGGTTGGTATAGTATAGTATAGTATAGCATAAAAATTGATAGAGTTTTTATAGTGGACACATAAACATCAGGATACACTGTAGATGAAAAATGGTTGGAATCCTTGGATTCAGGTATTCATGTGGAATGTGTTAAAGATTCTGTTTTAATAGCTCCAAAAATGATGTTCATGAAATTCACTGTTTAAATTCACCAATAAACCTTTTCGTAACAATCCTAATATTGTTCATTATTTTAATTAATCAAACCGTTTTGAATCCTAATCTGGGTGGAGTTTCCATGTTCTCCCTGTGTCCGCATGGGTTTTCTCCGGATTCTCCGGTTTCCTCCCACAGTCCAGAAACACGGAATCCAGGTAAACTGAATGCCCTAAATTGTCCCGTGGATGTGTGAGTGTGTGCCCAGCGATGGATTGGCGCCCTGTTTTGGGTGTATTTTCCCAGAGCCTGATATGTTCCCCCCAAGGAACAGGTGGAAGATAATGGGTGGATAGATGTTTAAGAAGTTATAGGGTGTACTTAATTTAGCCAATTCTCAGTTGGACAATACTTTGTCTTGTGTAAGTGCACTCTCTACAGGATGGATCTTTTACTGCAGTAGAGCAGAGCTTGACCCAACAAGATTGCATAAATGTAATTCAAGTCAAAATAAGTGCATAAAAGTAATTTAATGCTATTATATTAAAATTATTATTAGAATGTTTTTATGAACAGCCTACACTGTTTATTGGTACCCTCAAAAATTACGTGTTTTTGTATGTATTTTTAGCCGGATCCTTGGCAAACAAACAGAACTGCTTCGATGATTTTCAGTGTGCAGCAGAATTTCTAATCCAGAAGGGCTACACCACAGCAAGCCGCATTGCCATCAATGGAGCCTCCAATGGGGGGCTGTTAGTTGGTACATTACATGTCCACATTCTTACACCCAAATATTCACATGATTAAGTTTTTAAGATGTTGCTGTCTCACTGACTTTTTTTTGCCTTAGCTGCATGTGTGAATCAGCGCCCTGACCTGTTTGGCTGTGCCGTGGCCGAGGTTGGAGTTATGGACATGCTAAAATTTCACAAATTCACCATTGGTCATGCTTGGACCACTGATTATGGCTGTGCAGATGACCCTGAACAGTTCAAGTGGCTTATTAAGTAAGTAAACAGTCTTATTTAAAACACTACATTGACAGAATTATGTGGACAAAAAGAGATGCATCTCCCCAACATTGTGCTTTTATAGCCATGATAATTAACACACACACACACACACACACACACACACACACACACACAACATGAAAAAACATATAAATAAAAGACAGAATGTGCTTTAAATATCGGCACTTTAATTACACAGTTAACAACTGATGTTTAAATGTTTTAGTCTATCCCAAATGTGTTTAAAAGGGTTGGTATAAAATAATAACAAAGATATAAAAAGAACTAGGGCACGAGAGGGCATTTATTATTGTAAATAAATTACAGGAAAGAGGTGATTTATGCACAACCTCAAGCGCATTATTGTTTAATAAAAATGATACACACTATAAAAAACAAAGTTTGATTCATAAATGCATTTATTTAAAGCAAAATGGTTATTAAAATGGTTTTTAGTGACATAATCGAGTCTGATTGCTGAGAAACGGGTTTCCGCTTTCTCTAACAATCAAATACTATCTAGTGGTCAAATTTCACAACACAGTTTATTAAAAAAAAAAAACATCTGAAAAATAATGTATTGTATCATGCATTGATACGAATGTGAAGTGGACAGAGAAGTGCATTATTGTTAGTATTATCAGACCGGAACTACATGTTTTGTAATGACACGTATTCTGTTCTGTAATTTGGCCACTAGATGGGATTATTCGATTGAGAAACCGGAAATGTGTTACTCCATGATTTGCATTAACTTTAAAAATCAGACTAGATTATGCCACGGAAGACCAGTTTATTAACAATTTAGCTTTCAATAAATGCATTTATGAATAAAACTCTTTTTTTATCAGAGGGTATTTGTAACGGTATTATAAAAGCAATAAGGCACTCGAGTTTGTGCATTATTGTAAATAAATCATAATTTATTTACAATAAATTAATTAAGAATGAACAACAAATAAATTAATAATGCACACCCTCTAGTGCCTTATTTCTTTATTATACACTATACCAGCAGGAGCTTTTATAACACCCTAGTCTAGTTTCTTCATCGATCCCACCACTCCCTACTGCTTTCACACTTCTGAGAGGACTTTCCATAATATTTTGGAGTGTGCCTGTAGATGGCCTGTTTGCTAATTAAATCCAAAAGATCTTTTGTAAGGTCAGATATGGACGTTGGACTTAAGGGCCCGACTGGCAATTACTGTACCAATGCCTCCAAAAAATGGGGTTGAGGTCAGGGCTTGGTGGGGTACTGTCAAGTTTTTTGCACCATTCTCACCCAGCCAGGCATTCCTTTACCTTTTGTTGTGTGTAATAAGGCACAATCCGGGTAGCGCAGGAACTTTTTTCCAATTTTTTTTACAAAGTTGGAAATATAGAGCTATCCGCATGGCTCGGTTCATGATAAGATTGAAAGGAACATTCAGTGATGAAGTGTGATGAAACACTTTTGCCTTGATGGTATATGTGGGTCACGTGTAGCTTTAATGTATAATTGAATTACTATGTAATTTATTTTGAAATTTAAGTTAATGTAAACAGTTTTGGTTTAATAAAACAGAATTCTAAACTACTTAAATAACTTTTGGGTGTTATAGCATGTTTTACATAACTGGGCTGTATATAAATCCCCACAGCGTTTAAAGGGAATATTATTAGTTTTGAAGTTTAGATGATGCTTTTTAAACATGTGTTCTTGGTTGTCTTTTTGCAGGTATTCTCCATTGCATAACTTGCCATCACCAGACAGTGAGGGCCCCTCGTATCCAGCCATACTTCTTCTTACGGCGGATCATGATGACCGTGTGGTTCCTCTGCACACACTGAAGTATGCGGCGACATTGCAGTATGCTGTTGGCCAGAGAGCTTCACAGAAACAACCGCTTCTTCTCCGGGTGGATACACGCAGTGGCCATGGGGCTGGCAAACCTACTGCCAAAGCCATTCTAGAGGATACACACATCTTTTCTTTTATAGCTCAAACCCTCAACCTTCGTTGGAGAGAGTAAGAATGCTTAAAAAAGGGGAGAATAATAATGCAACCAACTTTTACATTAGTGCACAACAATCCAACATGCAGATTTCTATCAGTGTAATACTGGAGCAAAACACAGTTACACCATTTATTAATTTAGCAGTTAGATTTTACTAATAACTATCTGTAGAGAAAATTTAGCAGACCTTTCTTTTTGTGCGGCATGGTGGCTTAGTGGTTAGCACGTTTGCCTCTCAATGCTGGGGATTCCCGATTCAAATCCCTATCTGGATGGAGTTTCTATGTTCTCTTTGTGTCCGTGTGAGTTTTCTCTGGGTTCTTCGGTGTCCTCTCACAGTCTAAAAACATGGATACCAGGTAAATGAAATGCTCTAAAATTGCCCAGTATAGTGTGTGGTTGTGTGAGTAAGTGTGTGCCCAGCGATAGAATGGTGCCCTGTCCTTGGCGTATATGCTCAATATGTTCTCCCCTGGATGCGCATGAAGTACCACAACACGACCCTTGTAGAGAAATAAGCAGAAGATAATGGGTGTTCTTTTTGTTAAATTGTAACTAAACTTTGATTTGTCTATTAAAAGTTTTAAAAATTCTGCCCGTCTTACATCTGTCTAAAGTTAATTTAAGATGTAGAGATTTTAAAGCATTTTACAAAAAAATTGTTTTGCACATGCAGTCAAATAATGTACCAACCGCATTTCAACATTTTCTAATCCAGTTTAAATCTTCACTGCACTTAAATATTGGGTCACTAGATGTCGCACTAGGATGACAACAAGGTTTCTTTCACGTTAAGTCGTGTAGATTATATTTTAAACGTATTTTCCTATAGTATAGTTTTTGTATAGTAAAAATCAGTACCAAAACCGTACAGCTAACCTCAGAGTTTATCCTGAATCTCACTGAAAGCGCATCAGCCTCGACTTTAAGTCGTTGCTTTTTTATTTGACCCCACACCCCTCTGGTAGTTTTACTTAAATGTCTGATTATATAGCATTTTCATGTCAGCTAATGTAAAATAAGGTCTCTTCAAATCATGACTTGTAATTGTCAGATCAATTAACATTATACTTAATCACATACAGTTGTGTTTAAAGTAATAGCAGTGTGTTTAAAACACAAGTTAAGCAAAAATCTTTACAGTACTTTTTATTTTCATGCATTGGGAACATTGCATACTGTTTTTCAAATCAAACATGAGGAGAAAAAGTTTAAATGTATATAATTTTTGACTACTTTTCAGAAAATAACAAAAACTGAACATTGGGCTGTTCAAAAAAATAGCAGTGTCTGCATTTGTCTTTACAAACTTAAAATATGTACTCTTTTAAAAAAAAAAAAAAAAGAATTTAGCATTCCTGTGAATCTCTGACCTAATATTTCGTTAACTAACCACAGTTTTTTAGAACTGCTTCACATCAGTGTGGCATCGAGTCAGTTAGCTTGAACCGGTCAACTGGTATTCCAACCCCGGATGCTTTGAATACATCCCACAATTAATTAGCATTTCATGGTTTTGCCTCAGAAATGGCATCTTTGATGTCACCCCACAAGTTTTCAATTGGATTAAGGGCCAGGGATCTGGCTGGCCACTCCATAACCTCAATTTTGTTGGACTGGTAACAAGATTTTGCTTGTTTACTGGTGCGTTTAGGGTCATTTAGCACCACCATGCTTTCCTGTCTTCAGAGTGTATTGCAGCTTGAATTCAGAGTTTGGGGTTATCTGTCTGTGGCCCTTGGACCCAAAAAAAAATAATTTCACTTTCATCAGTCCGCAATATGTTCCTCCATTTTTTTTTTGGCCAGCTGATGTGTTCTTTGGCAAATTGTCGCTTCAGTACATGTGCAAATTGCTATTTTTATTTTTTTATTTTAACACTGGGACTTTGCAGGGACTTCTTGCTGTTAGATTATCTTCACGAAGGCATCTTCTGTCACAGTACTTACAGATAACTTGAGACTGTCTTTGATCATCCTGGAGCTTATCATTGGCTGAGCCTTTGCCATTCTGGCTATTATTGGATCCATTCGAATGGTAGTCTTGTGTTTTTTTCCCCACATGTCTTTCTTTGCTCTTCATTTTAAAATCACTGGTGATCATTTTAACTGAAGAGCATGTTATTGCCTGCAATTCTTTATGATTTACCCTCTCCAATTAACTTTTTAATCAAAGTTTGCTGTTCTGAACAACATCTCAAACAACCCATATTTCTCGTGCTTTAAAGGAGAAATGCATGTAAAGTATGTGCTGGCTTTACCCTTAAATTTGGCCAATTGATTCACACCTGTTTCCTCACAGAATGATTGACCTCACTAATTGAACTACACTCTGCTATTATTTTGAGCACACCTTTTAAATTAATTCTTCAAACACACAGACTCAAGAACATGCATATCATGAATGCTGAGTCTGCTGGTTTTCTAAGAATCTTCTGCACGAACTGGTAGATGTGGGTAATATAATTAATACCAAAACCAGTAATTATCTGGCTAGATTATTTTAAACACTACTGTATATCCATGATCCTTATGTTTAGAAAGATTGGGATGCAAGGACAAAAGTTTGGGTTTCTTTCTTTCACTGTCTATTGCGTCAGTACATTTCATTGAGCTGGATGAGGTAACAACTTTCTTGTACCATAGGGATACACTACACATTAATCTGTATCAGTAGGCGTTGCTAATTTTGACATGGCAGGTGTAGCGCAAAGCTTTTTTGACCATTTTTTTTTATGGATTCTGTTACAATGAGGACCTAATACAGCTTTAATTTTTCTTCTCAAATTTAATTTTGATGCAGTTTCTATCCTGCAAGTTGTGTTCAGATGTGTAATATTTACACAGATTACACAGGCATGGTGACCTTTTCCATCACATTTGTAACCCACCATGTGCAATTTTTCAGATTTCCCATCACTTTCTACATGTATTTATAAGCCTTGGCTGGCTATGACCACGTTGCTTCCTTTGACCCTTTCTGAAACCCACAGCAGATCAGCTGTAATTTTGGAGATGCTCTGACCCAGTTGCTAAGCCATCACAATTTTCCAAACTCACTTAAATCTACAACTGCTTATTTTCCTGCTTCTAACACATTAACTGGGATAAAATGTTCACTGGCTGCTGAATATATCCCACTAAACTTTCAATCCCAGGAACAAAATACATTTAAACTACGTTCAAAAACATCCTGTAGATGTTGGGTCTACTGTCAGGCCATGTTCTGGTGCTGTTGCAAACACTGCTGTATTATTATTATTATTATTATTATTATTATTATTTAGTCGTCTCCTTTTGGTTCCCTGTATTTCTCTTGTCTCCTCCCTTGTCATTGTCCATAGGTGGAGTAGCTGCCACTCAGCATGCCACTGTGGAAATGCTGGACGAATGGTGGAGCAGTTCACAGATTGGAGGCGGGCTTTTTTCTTTAAAAACAGGAAGCGGGAACGTATTCGGGAGAGCGATTTTTGGTGGTTGTTTTAACAGCACGGTGTATGATGACCTGTGTGGTTAAGTATGCTGTCCTCTGTGGTTAAGTATGCTGTCCTCTAATAAGCGTATCTTGGTGAATTACGTTAATTGTGCAATTGTAAATAGGCACTGTTTATTTCAGCCTACCGGTGGAAAGAGAGAGCAGGTAAGCCTGTGCACATATCACGTAGGAGAACTTTGTATAGACACACCAGGTAAGGAGTGTGTGCCACCCACTGTATGTTTTGTGGAGGCAGTTTAATCTGAGAACCAAATGGAGTTCGAGTAGGTTTAGGCGTTATTCTTATTTAATTTGTTTGGCACCACTCAGCTCTCTCTCTAGCAGGTTTTTTTTTTCTTTTTGTTTTTCTATTGGATCGATTACTGTTTAAGACAATTCTATTGGATCTATTACTGTTTAAGACAATTTATTTTCCCCAAATAAATTTTTTTTGTGAATATCCACAAAAAAATGTTTATGGT
>JAOUQT010301520.1:0-16020 GCA_025769995.1 Xyliphius kryptos | reverse complement strand
ACTTTGGTTATTTTGTTAAATGCTGTTCTAGTGGCATGGTATACCCCTAACAAAAAATCCTTCAAATTTTGACCAACGAAGAGTGCATTATTTCTGAAAAAATCAAGTGTTCTTGAATTGTTCTCTAATTTTGATCTCCAGTGTAGATTTAAGTTAAATTGGCTGCTCTTAATGTGCGAGTAAGTGAGGGTGTGTGTGCCCAGTGATAGATTGGCGCCCTTTCATGGGTGTGCCTGCCCAGCGTCTGAAACCTTCTCCCCAGGATGGGCATAGGGAACCCTTTTGCAAGAATAGTATAGGATTAAATAAAAATAATAATTTAATTCTTGCTGGAGTTTTTGTATGTTCATGTATCAGTTGGTTAAATGTGTCCCTTTCTTGAAAAAGGTAAAGAAAACCCTAGGGTCACTGGAGGTATTTCCCCATGCCCATCCAGGGGAGAACATTTCTGGCACTAGGCAGATACACTGAGGACAGGGCAACAATCTATCACTGAACACACAAGAAGAATTCATTTAGGAGAAATTCAAGATATGGTGAATTTAGAGCAATCAGTTTCCCCTTGAATCCATGTTTTTTGGACTGTGTGAGCAAACCAAAGGAAACCCACACAAACATCCAGATCGGGATTCGAACCTGAATCCCCAGGGCTAAGAGGTGATCATGCTAACCACCTTGCCACAAACGAGATAAAGTAAAGAGTAAACTGTTTGTTTAAAAAACGTATAATGTTACTATTTAAACTATACAAGCGAATTACATAGACCATTAAAGTTCTGTAAAGCTTTGTAATGATATACGGTGAATGTGTGTGTGTGTGCAGTAAAGCAGGGATTAATGAGATGTTTGAAGGTCATCATGGTCCTGTTACGGGACTCGACTGCCACACTGCGGCTGGACCTGTTGATTATTCTCACCTCTTCATCACATCATCTTTTGATTGGACTGTAAAACTATGGAGCACCAGGGTAACTTACACACACAACACACATACCCACATTTGTTTTCATTCACAGTTTCATTCTATTTATTTTATTGAAAAGTACTCGAATGTTGATAAATACAGCCACTGTATTTTTATATATATATATATATATACAGTATATATAGTGTTATACGAGGGTGGGAATGGTTGAGTAAGTAGGTATTTAAACCCTTCAAATATATATAAATAAATGTATATATAGTACAATAAATATAACGCTGACACTTTGCAGACTTTAACCTATCGCAGGGGTGTATGCACCGTGCCCCACACAATAAGTGAGGGATTCGTTTCAGCTTTCTCACCTGCCGTTTGGTCAGAGCCACGGTCTCCTCGTGGAATAAAGTCTTGAAACCTTTGAAAGCTTTGACAGGATTTACTCTAACGGGATTACCTTCTGTATGTTTGTAGAATACTAAGCCACTGTACTCATTTGAGGATAACTCAGATTATGTGTATGATGTCATGTGGTCTCCTGCTCATCCGGCTCTGTTCGCATGTGTTGATGGTGTTGGACACCTCGACCTGTGGAACCTTAACAATGAGACTGAGGTACACATGCACACACACACACTTGCTTTTTGTTAATATTAATGTAAAATTCAAAGCTTTTTAATATCACTGTACACTTATGTAATTTGTATCTGTGTGTGTGTGTGTGTGTGTGTTGATCAGGTTCCCTCAGCGTCGGTGTCAGTGGAGGGGAACCCGGCGCTGAATCGCGTACGCTGGGCGAATTCAGGAAAAGAGATAGCAATTGGTGACTCTGAAGGTGGAGTTCACATCTATGATGTAGGCGAGGTGAGGCACATTCACACATTTAAGCCTTAATGTAGATGAAGTTTCCAAGCTCATCACTATATCACGATTACATCAAATAGCTGCATTTAGAACACTTTGTTTACTGATTTGTTCTCACAGCAGATCGCCGTGCCGCGCTCAGATGAATGGAGTCGCTTCATTAAAACCCTCAGTGAGCTCAGTATGAACCAGGAGGAGGCAGAGGATCTGGCAAGCCAGCACCTCTGAGGCTGTTTTCCCCTGAAATCTACTTAACTCAACACCCCCCCCCCCACAATAACAGCCTTTCTTTTCATCAAATTAGGGGTTTATAACTCAGAGGATAAGAATGGAAGGGAAGTCTAAATATTATTCCAACCAGCAGCAGCCACATTATTTATTTTAGAATGGTGTCATTTTTATTGTATTTTGTTTAGCTTTGACATACATACAACATAAAGGACAAAAACTTCAACCCAAAATAAAATTAGGAAATTAAAACACACATACATAATGAGGCAGAAAATGTTATCACAGTGAAAACCTATCACTCAAAGTCCAACACATAGGCTGTCAAGTTTTTATTTAAGAGGCCAACTAGGGGTTCAAGTACTTTTACATTGGTCTCCATATCTTGCATATTTTTTGTGGGTTTCCAGAAATCTCATATCTTACAAAAGAATATAAATGACCCTGTCAGTTCACTTAGCCAGGCTTTGAACTGAGGTGATGCATTGGATTTCCATAATTTAAGATGCACCTTTTAGCAGTAACCATTCCATGGACCACCACTGTACAGACATTATGATCCATGTTTTCTAAGGTGTAGTAAAAAACAAGTAAACAGTTTCTGGTTCAGGATCGAGAAAACGTTTTAGAGCAGCAGAGTACGATTTAAAATTGAGTTTAGGGCATGATCAGAAATGGTGTGCAAGCATGCCTGCCCTGCACCTATCACAAGCAGGACAGGTTTGTGAAAAAAATATATTTAGCCTGGCCTTTGAATAGTTTAGCCTGTGCACAGCTTTAAATTTGATCAGTTAAAGTCTGGCATTGATAGAACAGTGATAAAAATCATTTAGAGCCTGTTTCCATGTGTTGTCCTGGACCATATTATTATTAGTTTGTTTTAACTGACAGCATATTTATTGATTTTAATATATTAGACGTTATTAACGCTGTGTTGAGGATTGTCTGTTGGCTCAGATTCCTCAGATTAAAATCGTACAGGTTTTTTTATGACACATTCGAGTTATTGGGATTGTATTATTTAAACTGATGCAGAAGTTGCTCCTGATGGACAGGAACAAAATCCTGCAGATCTGAAGGAGTGATGTGTGTGTGTGTAGATTTGCACTTAGCTTTTATTGGCGTGAGTTGTGTTTAGAGTGAAGGGAAGTAAAACTCACACTAATGCCACTAATTCATGCTTTGCACTAAAATTATTCATGTTTTTAATTCTATTTTAATCCTACTACCTGTAAGACAAAACCGTTCCAGAATGATTAACTCCCTGAGTAAAAGATATCGAATCAGTTTGAATCAACTATTTATTTTACTATGCACACAACGACAGCAAAACACTACAAGTTTATCGACTTATCGACTTTGAAATTTTTGCATTAAAGTGTTTTGTTTAGTCCCATTGCCACCTGTGTTATAAATCAAGCACCAGATTATGCAGTCTATCTTTACAAGTGTGTGAGAAGGAATAGACTGTTTTATAATAAAGCAATAAGGTACAAGAGGGTGTGCATTATTTGTGCAAATTAATTTCACAAATAAATTATTTGGAGGTGATATTAGGCACAACATATAGACTTTCCGGTGATTTATTCACAATTATGCACAACCTTCAGTGCCTTCTTGCTTTTACAAAATGGTTACAAAAACACTCTTTGAAGAATAGCTTTGAACTGTGTGACTTGGACACTAATCACAGGTGAGATTATTGAATTATTCCAAACATATCAGTAATCAGACATTAAGCTAATATTTGTAATAATTCAATTTCATACAAATATTTAAAATCGCTGAATACATTTAGTTTTATGAAGAGATGTGCTTTTGGTATTGATAGTTTGTAAAACTAGTTTTAAGTAATAAACAGATAAAAGTATGGTTTGTAATTTGATGTTGCATCTGAAAAGCAGGTTAGTTTACCATGTTTGCAGTACTTTTTTATAAAAACCTGTAAATCATCATGTCTCGTTGGTGTTTACTGAGTGCAGAATACCAAAGCCTTAATAATTCCGGAGATTAATCTTATAAAGTGCAAACAAACATATTCTGAAATCCAGTCACCATGTACATGTTATTCTAAGAGATGATGGAATCACTATTCTAACCAGCTTTGCTATTTAACAATTTTGTTCAACCTAAAATCTTTGGAACATTTTTATTAAACTCTACAATAAAATAAAAAATAAACAATACTGACTTGTGTTGCTCTGTCATTTGTATAAGTATCTGCAAAAAGAGTAAATGTAATCCTGAGTGTTTTTTCCCAGGTAAATTAAGGAACCTTAATTTATTAACAATTAAAGGACAGCGTTTCGGGCACTGGGCATACATCCAGGACCGGGCGGCAACATCACTGGGCATTCACACACAAACACACTATATAGGGGCAATTTAGAGCAGCCAACTCACCTTTAATCTCTGTTTTTGGACTGTGGGAGGAAACCCACTCAAACACAGGGAGACCCATTTTAGGATTCAAATCTTACTCCCCAGCACTGAAGCAAGCATGCTAACCACTACACCACCGTGCCACCCGATTATGGAACCTGTTCATTTTATTCTGTAAGTACAGTATTACAATATTTTGAACGCCACATTTAAATTAAATAAAGACAAAGGTTTAAAATTGTAACTGTTTATTTCTTTCCATAAAATAAAATATGAGAATGAAATGCATTTAAATTATCTCCTAAACATCATCAACGCGTTCTCGCAGTCAGTCAAAGCTGTTTTTGAACAAGGAGTGAATTTAAACCTCTGTACACACGACTTGGCTCCGGGGGGGCCGAGATGAAGCCTCGTGCACCTGCTGTGCAAAAGAGATGTACAGCTATGTACAAAACCTGTGCAAGCTACGCAAAGCATCAAGGGAGGAAAAACACAAGAGATACAAGCTGCATGCTTCAGTAACATCGCAGAAGTAAAGACTTCCATTTCACCAGCAAAATAATAATTCAAAGGGCAGTAATAAAGTGATCAATGCCGCATGTGCACACCAGCAGGATGAATTTGGCTTAAGTGGGAAAGCAGATTTGCGTCGTTGGGATTTCTGTGATTATTAGTTGGAAAGTAAACTGGGTGAATATTTTGATGGTTTTTCTTCTAAAGCTGGAATTTCTGTTCTATGCATGCTGCATCAATAACAAGAACTGTGCGCTAATGTTGACAACATTTCACACTCAGGACCATCCCCATCATCACCAACTTCACATCGGCTTTTGTGTTTCATTATTGTTAATTTTAGGTTGTGCATCATAGGTTTTGATTATTAACATATTTTGAAAACTTGGTAGCCTTTAATTTACAGAAAGCAGTTTGTAACTGATCTTGCTAGAGTAACTGTGGAGAGGGGTACTTAAACTCTTCCGAGGGTGCCATATTTGGAAGAACCATCTTTAACATCAGCACAATGTACATTTTTTTTAAATAAACCTAAAAATGTGGGTTTGAAGTAATTCAGTCTATCCTTGTTGTTTGACACGCCGCTAGCACAGGGCTGGGATGGAGTAAAGGCCCAGTGGCAACATAGACAAGAATGGAAGAAATGACAAATTACATTAACAGTAGTGGAAAAAAAAAAAACATATTGCACCTTTAATCCTTTATGCTGCATGCAGTGACTTTGAAACGTCTCTATTGCAAGATGATAGCTCTATGAAGTCAAATAACCAAAAACTACGGCTCCATTTGTAATGGCAGCGGTCTGAATCTTACAGCATTTCTGATTGGGTCCTGATACTAAAGGTGTTTTAGAGCAACAACATACAACAGCATTATTTCATTGAACTTTGATCTTTCGTTAGTTTTGAATACTGCTGCATTAAAGAACTATTGTTTACCTGTCATTAAGCGGCTGAAATCGAGCACAAGGAGGTATACCAGCGTCTTTGTTATGTGCATGGTATTTAATAAGTTTCCCTATATAGAACACTATTTAAGAAGCAGGGTTGCCAGATTGTTCCAAACACTTGCAATATCTTTAAATTCATAAGATTCAGTCATGATAAGAAAAAAGGACAGATTTATATTTATAGAATATGATTCTGGCAACCCTGCCCCCTCTGCACCAATCCTACTTAAACCAAGTTCACCCTGCGTTTGAGAAGAAAAGGGGAGGAGGGAGTGATGCTGGCTAAAACAGTTAGATAAAAGTGGCTCAAGATGGCGCAGTAACTGAGATCTGTCAGTAACGTGTTGTAACAGAAGAGGCACTGATGGAGAACTGCTCTACATAAAACAAAATCCGCCGAGTCCCCACCACAATATAACTACATCAACATCCGCAGACCAACACTAAAAACAGGACTTAAGTACGCCGCAGGATGGAGTGAAAGGAACCGCTCTATGAAGTCGATGCCTCCTTGGCGGGCTGGATGCTGACCACTCCTGACGATTTGAATTTAGGCAGGTGGAGTCCAAATTTGCTCTCGACGCCAGCAAATGTAGCGGCCGCGAGACGATAGCCTCCGACGTGCTCTGCACTCACTGGAGGGAGCTCCGCGATCCGAGACTTCGGCCTCGGTTCGGAACCCGAAGGACGGCTGCAAATAGAATAGATACAGTCAGGTAAGAAGTTTTTAAACATCTCAATGTTCACTTTCTGAGGTGTGTTAGGTTGTATAGCACTGTTCTAAATACAAAATCTGCTTTGCAGTTCCACACCATCTAAATCCTGCCAGGATGCTAAAGTAATGTCATTACTAGGAATTTAAAAGATGATCATTTACACAACTGTCTGGGTTTTAGTTGTTTTTGTTTTTTGAAAAAAAAATGAAACTTCGTAAGGACCAAGGTTCAGAGGGGAAATCATCGTCTTTAAGCAACCAGACAGTGTTAATGTGGAGATTGTTTATATAATGGTCTAAATTAAATAAAGATAAAGTAATTCGCTTGAGTCCTTAAAGCTCAATGGGCTTTGCAATAACTGACCGGAAAACCCACTAGTCCAATAGAAATAATGTTCTGTCAATCAATAAGATTTCCACTGTGGGTTTTTTGACTCTTAACCTAACAGACCTCAGGCAGGTAAACATTTCTAAATGAAAGATATTGACGTAAAAAGTATATTGAAAAAGTTTATCAAAGTAAGAAGTTTATCCACATATTTTTGGCCATATACTGTAGTGTTATGTGTTAATCATATGGAAGAGAAAAGTATCCATTCTGAAAATAAAGCATCCATTTAACGTGGTTTAATGCTCCAATAACAATAAGATGAATTTACTAAGTGTAAACGGTTAAGGAAAAGAGACACTCACTGTCCTCCGAAGTCAACATAGAACCACCTCTGCAAAAGCTCATAAGTCAACAGAGTCACAGCAAACTGAGGAGATGAGCGGAAAACACGAGCTGGAAGACAAAACAAAATGATGTTCACACAAATTTAGATATCTAACAAGGGGTGGGTGTTAGGTTACATATATTTTGAGTTTAATGGAACATCCAGTTATAGGATACAGTGGGGCCAAAAAGTATTTAGTCAGCCACTGATTGTGCAAGTAAGATATGAGAGGCCTGTAATTTTCATTACAGGTACACTTCAAATATGAGAGACCAAATTAGTAAACAAAACGTAAAGGAATCAAATTGCAGGATTTTTAAAGTATACATTTGTGAATTATGGTGGAAAATAAGTGTTTGGTCAATAACAAATGTTATTATTCAACACTTACTCACACTTGTAATATAATCTTTGTTGGCAATGACACAGATCAAATGTAGCCTGTAATTAGTCACCAGGTTTGCACACTGTTGCTGCTATTTTAGCCTATTCCTCCATGCAGATCTCCTCTAGAGCAGTGATGTTTTGGGGCTGTCACTGAGCAATGCAGACTTTCAACTCCCTCCACATATGTCCTCTGGGGTTGAGGACTGAAGACTGGCCAAGTCAACTCCAGAACCCTAAAATGCTTTTCATGAGCCACTCTTTGCATGACTAGTGTGTTCGGGATCATTGTCAGTCACTTTCCATCATCAATGCTATTATTGATGAAGGGAGGTTTTGGCTTAAAATCTCCCGATAGGTGGCATTGTTCAGTCTTCCCTTCACATGGTTGTCCTGCCATCTTCGCAAAAAACAGCCCCAAAGCATGATGTCTCCGCCCCCACGCTTCACAGCAGGTATGGTGTTTTTGGAATGCAACTCAGCAATCTTCTTTCTCCAAACACGTTCCTTTGGTACCAGCTCTCTGAAGGTAGTTCTAGGATTTTTGCTCAGCTTTCTCATTATCATTTGACCCCATGGGATGAGATCTTGGGTGGGCCCCAGATTGAGGGAGCTCAATGTCTTGGATGTCTTCCCTTATATCACAACTGCTCCCATAGTTGATTTATTCCCACCAACCTGCATTTCTATTGTAGATTCAGACTTCCCTGTGCAGGTGTATATTTTTTTTTTCTTGGTGTCCTTCGAAATCTCTTTGGTCTTGGCCATGGTTAAGTTGGGATTCAGATGTTTTAATGCTGTGGACAAGTGTCTTTTATACAAATAACAAGGTCAAACAGGTACCATTAATACAGGTAATGAATAGCAGACAGAAAAGCTTCCTAAAGAAGTCACGGGACTGTGAAAGCCAGAATTTAACACTTATTTTCCACCATAATTTACAAATGAATTTTTTTAAAAGCCTACAATTTGATTTCCTGGATTTTTGGTCTGTCATGAGAATTACAGACCACTCTCATCTTTCTAAATAGGAGAACTTGCACAATCAGTGGCTGAAGTATTTTTTGGCCCCAATGTTCCACTGTATTAGAAAGAAGACGGTTTCAATGTAATTCCATAACTTGAAGTTAGGAAATTTTAATTAAAACTTAAACTAAAATGACATATTTTTTTTATTAAAGATTAACAACAATCAGCTTCCCAAAATGTGTGTGTACCTCCAGCTCCCTTCCAGAAGGCTCTGAATCCCTCCTCTTTCAGGATCTTGCGGAAGCAGTCGATAACTCCATTGTAGGTTGTCTGACCAGCGCGGGCAGCTACTTGCAAGCGGGTCTTGATGACATCAGCTGGGGTGACCAATGATGCAGCAGGAACTCCTGTTTTTAAAATAAAAACAAATTAAACATAACAGCCATGACAATGTTTATGATCATTAAAGTATAGGGACTAACAGGGTATGCAAAGCCATCAGGCTACGTATGGTGACTGTAGATAGATGTGTGTTCAAATAAAGAAACTGTCATGCCTGCGATGGCTCCCGCAGTGAGCAGCTGCAGAGGTCCAAGTCGGCCTTCCTCATCTGTGAAGGCGGTTTTAGTGTGTGCATACACGGGAAAATAGATGGCAGAGAAGGGAATATCTCGCAGGAAACAGGCTTTTGCACCCTACACACAGCACACCTCAAATCACTAATACTAATACCAATATATAGTCATACAGTCTGATGATGACATAAAAACTTACCTTGTAGAGCCCAAAGAAGCCAAGGTCACGGATCACACTGAGCGCACTCACTCTAGGCCCTGTAGTGATCTCTCCCGCAACCTGAAGTCTGATCTTCACAATCTCCAGTGGATTAGTAAATATTACCTGAGAACCACCCGCCTTAAAAACAAAAATAAAAGACACAAGAACATTCCTTTTTATGCATATTTAAAACATTGTCACATCAGTACTTTTTAAAATTAATTAAAGCATATGGGGTAGACAATGGGGTCTTGGTGAATTGAAACCACAGACAGAAATAATGGGTGTTTTTGTTATAACTGTGGGTTTGAATGCTTTAGTTGGTGATATTCCAACTTAAAACTGCTAAAAT
Source organism: Xyliphius kryptos (assembly GCA_025769995.1). Taxonomy (NCBI): domain Eukaryota; kingdom Metazoa; phylum Chordata; class Actinopteri; order Siluriformes; family Aspredinidae; genus Xyliphius; species Xyliphius kryptos. The sequence goes on along the minus strand of JAOUQT010301520.1, from coordinate 6,249 downwards.
TAAGTTAATCAATAAAATAAATTGATGAATGTTCCTTTCTTTAAGCTTGTGCAAATGCAGGTATGAATACTTAAAGTTTATGAAGTGAATGAAGTAAGTTAAATGCTTTGATGGATTCTTACACAGCCACCAGCAAAGATCTCTGCAAATAGGGGGATGGATCCATCCTTTTCAGAAAACTTGTCTCGCACAAAATCATTCATCTGAAATAAAATTAAACAATTTATTTTGCTAAAATAAAAATATATAATATAGTTCAATAAACCCATTTTTTTGGTTGATTTTAGCATAAAGTGTATTTGCAGGTTTTTTACAAGCCTAAAGACACTGCAATATTCTCTACTCCAGTGTAAATGTTCTTCAAAAAATATGTTATAGATTTAGTGTAAAAGTATAAACTGTCCTATACTTTTGCAAGGCACTGTAAATTCACCCCCTTGAACTTTTCAACCTTTTGCCACATTTTAGGCTTCAAACATAAATATATGAAACATTTTTTTGGTGAAGAATCAAAAACAAATGGGAAACAATCATGAAGTGGAACGAAATTTATTGGATATCCAATGTTGACCTAAATGACTGATGATGAATAGAATCTATCTGTGTCTCAAGTCTCCATATAAATGCTCAGAGTCTCAGAGTTCTGTTTAAAGCACAGATAGCATTATGAAGACTAAGGAACACACCAGGCAGGTCCAAGATACAGTTGTGGAGAAGTTTGTAGCAGGATTTGGATACAAAAAGATTTTTCACGCTTTAAACAAGGACAAATGTGCAAGCGATCATATTGAAATGGAAGGAGTATCTTAAAAACCTCTGGAATGTAATCTAGAGGAAGATGGATAGTCAAAAGCCATCAAACAAAGCTAAACTGCGTGAATTTTTTGCATCAGGCTTGAGGTCACCCAAAAGCAGTGTGAAAGGCTGGTGGAAAGCAGGCCAAGATGCATGAAAGCTGTGATTAAAAACCATGGTTATTCCACTAAAAATTGATTTCCAAACTCTTTCTGAGTAAAAAGAATTAGTATTGTTTCTAAATTGCAAATATGAACTTGTTTTCTTTGCATTATTTGAGATCTGAAAGCACTGGATCTTTTTAATCATTTTGACATTTTTTCATTTTTTGCAAATAAAGTTTGCTTGGAATTTGGAGACATGTCAGTAGTTTATAGATTAAAGAAATAATGTTCATTTTACTCAAACATCCTTTAAAGAGTAAAATCTAAGAAACATTTTTTTTTTGCAGTGATCTCTTAATTTTCTCCAGAGCTGTATATGGGTTAAGTGAGTGGTTAAGTAAGAACAGTGCATTACTTAAAATAGATGATGACCATCCCCAAACTGTTACTGCAACTAAAACAAATGGTTTTCTCTACAAACACTTCATTGAGTTGCTACAGAAACAGAACCAAGACTTACAGTAAGTTTAATGGCTTTTTCTGGAGCCACACCAATAAGCTGAGGTACAAGGCCTGCAAAAAAATGAAATTAAATAAAAAAAAATATTTTAAGACGGTAACACTCAATAATATACAAAGTAAATCACATGCATGAACTCACATCCCTTAGAAGTGCCTGTGTTAATGAACTTGGGCTTACTGAGGGACCAGTTATTTCAGAATATATTAATTAGAAATAAGTGAAACCACTTTATACTGTATGGGTTTATAGACGTCACTGAAAATTAATTCGTGGGGAACATGGAGTGTGGCAGAAAAGTGAGTTGAATAAAGAGAGAGTAATCCAGCATGACGGATCCAGTCATATACATGTTCAACAATGCCATGCAGCGCCCCGAAAATAAGATTACATTATTTTACAAAGGCATTTATTTTAGAGTAAATTAAAAAAGTCAGCATTAAAACACCACTTCTGATGCCTGAGGATTTAACTCAAGGGGCACCTGTTAATAGACTTGGGGTCTAACCTACACAACTTTTAGAATGATAAGTATTTAATTGTATATATATTAATACATATTAGTGTTATAGTGTTTCATTTTCCAGTGTTGAAGCATTACATACAACATTTAACATACTGAGCAACACACTTCGGCTGCATTATAATGATATTACCATGAATTTAGTCAGATGTGAGCTCCAGAATGGTTTTAACCTTTACACTTGACTGGTCTCTACATTCTCATCATCAATCTATGTGTCCCACACTAAGACTAAGCATGTAGACACACAACACACACTTACTCACCTCTATAAAAGCCAAAGAATCCCTCATAACGGAGGACTTTCTTGGCACAGTCAAAGCTGTTCTTGTACATAAGCTCGCCTACAAATGAGCCAGTGGATCGCTGGTTCTGCATTCGTGTCTTCACCAAGTCTATCGGATACACAGCTGTTGCGCCAGTTGCTATACACACAGAGCATATATGAAGATATCATTGCTCCACATTAATCCTCAGGTGCAGTGTTATGATGCCATGCACAGAGGCCATGTACGAACATTTAAATAGACCCCGGTTAAAACATTTAAATAGACGCTCGTTAAGATGTCACAATCAGTTTAATGTCAGCGACATGGTTGATTAGACTCTGAGACAGCAGCTGTTTCAGCAACATCTAAACCAGTTAATACACACTGTTGCCAACATTTTAGCTTTTTGGAATATAAAAACGTCTCCAAACATCTACTGGGCAAACTCTCAGGAAGGCCTGACCCATATAAGGTTAATCGACTAATTGCTTTTCATTTGAATATGTGTTTGTACTCACCTCCAGCGATAGAACCCAAGGTAAAGCGATATGCTGATTCAGCAACTTGCAGCCAAATGGGACGGGACCCATCACTATGCATCTGAAAGATACCGCACACACGGTACTCTAGAGCAGATTCAAATTCTGATGTATACCAAAAAATTCAACAGTTTTAAACATACATAACATTATTAAATCAAAAACCCACCTGTCTCTGTGCTTCTGCTAGGTGATAGGGCAGAGCTCCCTCCTCAAGAGGAGCTATCCGCTCAATATCAGCCAGGTTAAGGCGACTAAAAGAAACAGAAACATTGTTCATTCATTTATTTTCAAACCGAGTCTTTAGCCCATGCAGGCTTAGTCTATTTGTAGTCAGTGCTAAATATTAACCGCATACTCAATAAACATATGTATCATAATGCATCTTAACTTATGGACCATGCTGCCTGTGTCCCCACAACTACTCCATCTAAAGCAATGTGTAGAATTTAGTGAAATCGATATATTCAAAACATTTTTGGAAATAATAAAATACAGATAATGTAAACAGTGAGCAGATTCCTAATGATTACTTGCAGCTGTTCTATATAAATATAAATTGTATTCTGCAAAATGGTCACTAGAGGGTATTTTTGGATTGTTAAATGCTTTGGTAATAGTGCAGATTGCAACCAGCTAAATACAGTGCCTTCCAAAAGTATTCGGCCCCCTTGAACTTTTTAACCTTTTGCCACATTTCAGGATTTAAACATAAAGATATAAAATAGTAATTTTTTGTGAAGAATCAACAACATGTGTGATACAATCGTGAAGTGGAACGAAATATATTGGATATCTTAAACTGAAAAGTGGGGCGTGCAATATTATTTGGGCTCCTTTAAACATTTCTTGCGGTATGGCTTTGCACATTGAGAGACTGAAATTTTTGCCAATTCTTTCATGCAAAACAGCTCCAGCTCAGTGAGATTGGATGGAGAGCGTTCGTAAACAGCAGTTTTCATTTCTTTCCATAGATTCTCGAATGGATTCAGGTCTAGACTTGGCCATTCGAACACCTGGATACATTTATTGGTGAACCATTCTGAAACATAAAGCAAAGTCTATAATGGATCATTGTCTTGTTGGAAGATAAATCTCTGTCCCAGGTCTTTCGCAGACTCCAATAGGTTTTTTTTCCCACAATGGTCCTGTATTTGGTTCAATCTAACTTCCTATCAATTTTAACTCCTCTGTCGCTGCTGAAGAAAAGCTGGCCCAAACCACGATGCTGCTACCACCATGTTTGACAGTGGGGATGGTGTGTCGCTTTAACGCCAAATATAACGTTTTGTTTTGTGGCCAAAAAGTTAGATTTTGGATTTATCTGACCAGAGCACCTTCTTCCACATGTTTGGTGTGTCTCCAAGGCTTGTGACATACTTTAAACGACACTTTTTATGGAGATCTTTGAGAAATGCTATCCTTCCATAAAGGACAGATTTCTGCAGTGTACAACTTATTGTTGTCCTTTGGACAGTCTCCTACCTCAGATGTAGCTCTCTGCAGTTTATCCAGAGTGATCATGGGCCTCTGGTGTGATCTGTGATCTGGTGTGTTCTTTGGTCTTCATAATGCTCTCTGCGCTTTAAACAGAATTCTGAGACTATCACAGAGCAGATGCATTTATACGGAGACTTGATTACACAAAGGGGGATTCGATTTATTATCATCAGTCATTTGGGTCAACAATGGATTATTCAGAGACCCTCACAGAACTTCTGGAGTGAGTTTGAGGCACTGAAACTTTTCAGTTTTTTATTTCTAAAAAAAGTTTAAAATATTGTTCCACTTCACGATTGTGTCCCACTTCTTGTCCCACTTCCTTTACAAAAAAATTACAATTAGATATCTATGTCTGATGCCTGAAATGTAGCAAAAGGTTAAAAAGTTTAAGGTACACGAATACTTTTGCAGGGCACCGTACCAATGCCAGTAACAGGTAAATAAAGCAATAAGGCACATTGTTGTGAATAAATCACAACAATTAGTTGTTAATTGCTATTAATTACTATTATTACAATTAATAGCAAAAGAGGTGCTATTAAGCATGATGCAAAGCAGATAATACACAACCTTGTATTCCCTATTAATTTTATAAAATGGTAATAAACAACCCTTTACTAAAACACACTACTTAATAAATTGGTCTTCCGCAATGTAATCTAGTCCGGTTTTTAAAGTGAACATTGATCAGGATTCCGGTTTCACCAACAATAAAAAAAAAAAAATAAAAATAAAAAAACGCCTTCTAGTGGCCATTCTACAGAACACAATTTCTATTAAACAGGCTTAGCATTCTTCAGGAATTGGATCATTGTTTATATTAATCTGTATTTTATGAATTCAAATACTGAATTGTACATCACACATTAATACAAATGTGAAGTGGTCATGGGTGTGAATTATTGTCAATAATGTCACGGATGGAAAAACGGCTCAGCCAATCAAATTTAAGTACCAGAACATCTCAATTTATAAATGTACGAACCCTGTTTGGGAGTGAAGCGCAGCGAGCTGGTAGAGAATATCAATCTCCATTGGAGTGATCTGTCCGAATTTGTTTGCAGAATGAACAAACTCTTCTACACACACAAACAGGACAATAAAAATAATGAGTGATGGATAAAATGCAATAAATTTCATTAATTAGTAAAGATCATATTAATTTAAACATAATTATTAGAAAAACAGTATTAAATAATCAATATATTAAATTAATCCTTAACAGCATCCTGAAAAAAATAGGTATGTTTTCTAAACTTCTAGTGCTGTAAAATTCTCCACTTAAAAGCCCAAACACTTACCTTTAGTGAGCTGCGTGTCTTTGCGGCTTCCAGCGAGTGTGCTGTAGATTTTACGGATAAGTTCCATGTTGTTGAGTAGAGAGTTGAAGGCATTGAAGTAAGAGAAGCTGACCATGTGAGACGTTCCACTTCCTGCTGCCTGAAGAGGTAGCACACATAGTAAGGGAAGTATATAAAATGGCTCTACAAGCTTCAAAACAGGCACTTATCATTTGCTCTATCATTTTATTGTGTTTTTTACTGTATGTTATGTAGATATCTGACTTGCTGTACGGTGTCCTTGGCTGTTAGCAGGGCCAGATTAAAAGAATGGGCTAAGAGGGCTGCAGCCCCGGGCCTCGCCACTAGGGGGGCCTCCGGTCGCTGAATGTCAAATGACAAAAATGAATAGAAAAAAATAAATAAATAAAACGAAAACGAGCGAAAATGTCGGGCCAAAGGAAACACGAGAGCGGAGCAAAAAAAAAAAAGAAAATTACAAGCGATAAAAAAGGAAAGAACGACAGAATTATTACAGAAAACACCCAAATTAACCAAGTTTTGGAAGTCACTTGGTGAGTAATGTTTTTTTCTCTGACGGGCCGCGGCTGCCTCTTCAATATGCGCCATTAATGTGTAAAATACACTGCTCAAAAAAATAAAGGGAACACTTAAACAACACAATGTAACTCCAAGTCAACCACACTTCTGTGAAA
>JAOUQT010301510.1:0-16021 GCA_025769995.1 Xyliphius kryptos | reverse complement strand
CAGTTTGTTCAAAAACCTTTCAATTGTACTCTAATAGTTGATGACTGGAAAATTACAATGACTGCAATTCATATAGGCCATAAATAGAGGAATAAATGGAAGATAATGGATGGATGGATAGATTTTTAAGAATTTTGTTTAATACACCTTGATTTTTTTTTTCAACAGGGCAGGAATTTGGAGCCGATGACTTTTTGCCAGCTCTTTCTTATGTGATAGTGCAATGCAACATGCCCGAGCTAACTATAGAAGTAGAGTACATGATGGAGTTGTTGGAAACTTCTTGGCTAACAGGAGAAGGTATAAAACCAAACACATATTCACACAAAATTTTGATTAAAATAATGAAGACCGTATTTCTTTCTGCCAGGTGGATACTACTTGACCAGTGTCTATGCCAGTCTTAGTTACATTGAGAGTAAACCAGAGACTCTGCCGTGCAGTGGACTTACCCATCAGGTCAAAGAATCACTTAAGGAGTGGAGCTATCGGCGCAACTCTGAATCCAAAAGCCAGAATGATAAAAAGTTGCAACAGGTTGGTCCGTTCTAAAAAATATAATTATATAAAAGTTGAGTTTGAAGTAAAATGAAGAGCAAAAAACAAAAAGACATTAAAATACAAGACGTAACAATTATAATGTATTTTTCAGAGGTTTGTGAAGGTGCTGTTCCAAGATGGAGAGTGTAGCTTGGTGAAGACATTGCAGTGGAAGGCTGACTTTACTGGTGAAGCTTTAGCAAAACTTTGTGCGAATAAATTTGGAGTGCACCAGCCAGAGGAATATGGCCTGTACTGGAGAAGCAGTGGAACAGTGGCACCACTCCCCCCTGATGCACAGATTGAGGATTTACATAATGCCTCGCTCATTTACCAGAACTTAAATCAAGATATAAAATCCAACAAGTTGACTAGGGGAGGAGCTTTGGACCTTTCTGGGGAAACCTCATAATTGTCTTTAACTGTATTGTATAAACCTGCAATCACTAAACATTTAAGTTAAACTTGTGTCCTATTTCAGGGACAAAATTTTCACCAAGTTGTAAATAAACCCAGTTAAAAGCAAAAGCCAGAGATCTTAAAACGGCTGTACAAAGTTATCACATGACAAACATTACCACCTTATCTTAATTTAAAGGGACCTAAAGTATCCATCTATTTAATCTATCATCAAGCTACTCACAGGCCGATGTTATAGCAAGTTCCTAACATAGAAAAAATATTTACAAACATAGACCTGTGCAAACACCCTAATACCTGTATTTAAAAAAAATGCATAATTGTAGGTAATTAATGTTTCTACAGTCGGTATCTTACTTTCCTCTTTCTTTGGAGGTAAAGCAGGATAAATGGTCGGTGTTTTTGAATTACTAATAGGTTCTGTTTTCTGATGTTTACAAAAGGAGAAGTTCATACAGAATTTATGAATAGGCTCATTTCCAAATATTACCTAACTATTCCGGTCTTTGTAATTTTATTTATATCTTGCATGACTTCACATTCTGTGTACATCAACATTAATTCAAGGAAATGTCATAATGAAAAAGAATGACAACATAAAGAAACTGAAACATTTTTTTTTACTGTTCTTAAGGTAAAAATCTCTAGCTTAGGTGTTGTGATTTAGCACCAAAAGGAATAATCATTTTCATTCTAAATACAAATTTAAACCTAAAAAGGTGGAAATAGTGTCATGATTAAATAAAGCATTTCCTTTAATAAGCAGTCGTAGGGTTGGACGTTTTGTACTATTACAACGTCTGATTAAAGAGTAACTGTGCTTTCTGCATTTTTATTTTTATAGAACTGTAGTTCCTCTTTCTCGAAATAACAGCAAATGCACCCAAATGAAGGACATGGGAACAGTTATTAATTTCAAATGTCTGTATCCAGTGATGCAGACTTTCTACTCTCTTTTTTATAGCCGTCATTAGCTGCTGAGTTGTTGCAAGGCTGAACTATTAAAAGGCCACACAAGCACATCAGCTGCCTCCTTATTCACATCCTGTGTACATTGTTTGCTTTTTTTTTTTTTTTTTTTTACAAGCTTTGTTTTTTGTAACATCTGTATTAAATTATTCATATTTTTATTTATTGCTGTGCTCATGTCAAGATTCTATATTAGCCGTGAGGATTTGTATGTTTTTTAAAGTTGGCTAAAGTTAAACTCAGCCAATTGATCAACTCAGTGGTTCACTTTACTGTCAATGTTTTTCATTTTCCATCTTTATGGATTTTCAGTTAATCTGTAAACATTAAGTTTTCTACTGAAGTAACCAAAACCAATAGCTGCATCAATTAAGGGACAATTTATCTGGATTTTTTTCCCCATTTCTGGATGGTAATTAGGTTTTACTGACTTTATACAAATTAGGCAATATAATTTAAAAACTACTGAAACATATTTTAGTTTTAATAAAGAGGTATGGGTATTTAATTTTCAGGGTGCGAACTTCTATTAAATTTTTATTAATGAGAAGAAATAAATGATTACCTAAATAAATGAGTAATAAATTAATAAATGAGTAGTCAGTTTATTAGTTTATTTTTCCTCAAGCCATGTATTCACTATCTCAGTGCTAATTGGACAAAAGCATAGGATAAGTTGCCAGTCCATCTCAGATCAGACACACAAACACATTCCCACCTCGAACAAACTAATATTTTTAATATGTTTATCAAGGCTTTACAGTATTAGAAATAAATTAACATGTAATATATGTAATTGTTCTAAAGAGATTATATATTAAGTTATATATTTTGTTTGGATGCAAAAATCTTATGATCTTAAAATTATATAATTGTCTCTATGAAATTCACTGATTTAAGTATAATTTGCTGTGATGAAACTATGACTGGTGGTTATGCATGATGAAAGCATGTTGTATTTATATTAAATTTGTACACACAGTAACTTCAATCTTCAGTATAATAAAACTTTAAATGTTTATTTGATCAAGATCTTTAAATCTTTGAAAGTTCTTCGACAATTGCGTTGAAATTTTGACACGATATTTCATTTGAACAACAGGTATTTATAAACTTTGTTTTCATTTCGATTGAATTACTTTGTGTGTAAACATAAGGCGCTTAGTGCGGGCCATCTCAGTAACGCCTGGCACACGGGTAGAGTGGAGGGGATGAGACGAGGCATTTGGCGTACAGCGTTTCTAGTATGGATAGACTTAAGGGGAAGATACATGGCGCATGGCGTATAATGATTAGCGCACGGGTACAGTGGAGGGGAAGATGCAAGATGCTTTTTGCCTATAGCAATAAGATGTAGCAGAAGATGACTTCTGACTAAACTTTAATGAAGACAGCATTAAATAAGCAAATGAATCAGTTATTTCAATAAAACACGTGTAAAAAAGCTCGCAACCTGGCCATTGAATGGGTTAACAGACCTTTTAAATATATAAAACTTGAAGCTATCAGTCATTCAAAAACAACTGTCTTTCACATTGTTATGAAGTTCTCCTCCACAGCGATGCACAGGTATTACGCTAGTAACACAAAATATTTGTTGAGTGTCATACCTGGGATGTTAATGTTGTTTGGGTTCAAGTTTTAGAACACTAAAATCTACAGGTATTATCGACATTAACAACAGAATAAATCCAGTGAATAACCTGAAATTTGACTAAACTTCACAGAGGGTTTATCAAAAGAAAAAACAACAAAATACTTTGGAAAATTTGTTTTATTTTAATTCGATTGGCTTCATTTGTCTATATTATAGAAAGTAGATGGAAGAATGGCATTAACGTAAATACCAACGTGGTAAACCAATGAGATAATTTAATTCAACATGAACCCCATAATTCTTCCCCTTAATTAGACAACTTTTTTATTTGCTGAAGATTTCAGAAATAGATATCAGGTGAATTTGCCAAATGCATTTGTTTTTTTTTAATAATTTTAAACAGAAGTACAACATGCCTGGATTATGCAAGTGCTGTTCCCACTCCACCCTCACACAGTACATTTTCATTCGATGCTTTAACACATTTCCTTCTGCGTGGGAAGCGTAGGCTGTGGACTGATCTGAAATAACGGGAGTAATTGTGCATTCCAATTTCAACTTTTATATCGGACACTGATCAACACGGCTGAAATACATAAAAGATATTGTTGAGTGGTAAAATGGAAGCCTTAAACATTACGTATATTAAATTTCAAGTGATTTTCCTGTTAGTATTTTTTTTTTTTAAACATTTAGTCCAGGGTACCTCATCCTTCAACCTTCAATTATATTGACTAGCTCTTATTTCCTTCTGTGAGGCAGTTAGTGTCTGCAGCATTCCTCTTAGCACCAACAAGGTGCATCTTTGGAGACCATTTCGAGCAGCTGAGCCTCTAGTTCCTCAGCATCATCAATAAAACGCTGAGTGAAGGACTGAATTAATCCTGCAGCACTTGCCTCATATTCCTCCAGTTCCACTGCCTCACCTGAAAAAAAAACAAAAGGACACGGTCATAAAAAAGCAAAATAATGAGAGTGACAATTAAATTAACTACATTTAGTTATTCAGAAGATGCTTTTATCAAAGCCACTTACAAATAAGTGAAAAACACAAGTCAGTAGTTACACAGAGAAACCAGATACACAGTAGTATGCTGAAATCTGACCATTATCCGATCTGACTTTCTTAAAAATACTAGGGGACTCAATCAGGACAGGACACTTTTGTTGATTCTCAGAAAAAAAAGAATCCTAAAGGAATGCCAAATTACATTTAGCATATGGTTTTATCCATGTAAGATGTGTTTTCAGAAGTTTTTTTAAAATGCTAAGACTCATTCACATACTGTGTACAATATTTGGACGTGTAAAGATGCTCCAATATCAGCCATAAGGATTTGTATGTTCTTCAGAGATGGCTAAAACTAAACCTTCCTCAGTTACCCAATTGACCGACTCAAGTTTTTTCATCTTTATGTATTTTTATTATGCATTTTAGTAAACCTGTAAACATTGAGTTTTACACAGAAATAATAAAAGCCAACTGCTGTTGTAAGTTATGCTTTGACTTGCACATCAACAGCAATAAACACATCTGACTTAATGTGTCCATTCCTGCAGCACCCCTTTGCTTTCCCAATACTTTAATGAAGACAAAATTAAAGAACGTCATCTTGCCAAAAAAGCTAATCAGTGGCATCACTCATTTAAAAACAAATGTCTTTCAGCTTTTACATTATCATGTTCTCCCCTGTAGCGAATCACCAGTATTCCGCTAGTAAACTATATAAGAATTATTTGTTCAGTGTCATACCTTAATGCTGTTTGGGTTCAGGTTTCTTAAAAATGCTCAGCCTTACGGACAGTGTGGGAAAGTTAATTCCACATTTAGAATTGGTGAATGATATTGAGTGAGAATGAGCACCATGGTGATTTTAAATCACTATGCCACATTCATCACTAAAGTACAGTGAACAAGTTTGGAAAGCTGGATTAAAGGTAAAAGAAAGCAGAAATTGCTGGATAAAGCCCAGTGTACTGAATTGCACCTGAACCTTCCATCCTAATTGTACTTGTGCATAGTGACAAACTTCTACTCTAAGCAAAAATATTCAGCATGAAGTAACGGCGGTCTGGCTTCTTTAAATATTAATCAGTTTAATTGTATTAATTCAAATACAATTTTATGTTTAGAGACCAACACCAGGAAAAGCCTTAACATGCAAAAGTGATTTTTTTTTTATTAATATTATTAATTATTTTTGTAAGGCGGTATGGAGGCTTAAGGGTTAGCATGTTTGGCTCTTAGCACTGGGGATTCCAGGTTTGAATTTCGATCTTGGTGGAGTTTCCACGTTCTACCCGTTTCCGCATTGGTTTTCTTCTCCAGTCCAAAATCATGGATTTGGACTGCTCTAAATTATTCCCATAGTCAGTGTGTCCCAAGCCCAATATAGGGTAAAAGTTGTCAAAAAGAACATCGGGGGTAAAAGACTTTGCCAAGTTAAATAAGAGAGTTCATCGATGTGAAGAATAAATAATTTTATTTAATTTCTACAAAAAACTAATAAAATTAGAGTGTTTTTTACTAGACTGTCACCATCATTGGCAGCCTCACAACCCCAAAATATGACAGCTGCACCTCTATACCGTGTGATTAGGATAATATTTAATTAATGTGATATTTACAGACACTGCCATACACAATTGTGTACCGCTAAAAACATTTAAAAATCCTATTCACTTTTTTTTTGTTAAATGTGCTTAAAAGGTGTGTAGGATCAGGAAAGAAAGGTGACCAGTACCTTTAACACGTGTGTTTGCCTGGACGAACATCTTACGTGCTTCTTTACGGAGCATGACAGTTTTGCGCAGTTGCAGAAAATTGTAAGCTTCATCAACGGTTACAGCAGAATAGCGTTTATACAGAGCACGGCCTCCCTCCACATCTGCTGTAGACTTGTGCACCTGGACAAATATGTAATAGTGACACATTACAGATTTCTGGTCCATAAAATGGTGATTAATGAACATTATGTTTCTTATATTAGACTAAAGAAAACATTTTAAATGATACATGCACCATTGCTTGCTTTAAAGACCATTTATCTGCTTTTTAATGTATGACTGATGAATTTGTCTCTTATTGATTAACTTATTAATAATATACATCATGCAAACAACTCCAGCATTAATATACCTGAAGCCTGCAAAGAAACTTGTGGATGGCGGTCTTGCCCACTGAATGAATCTTGCTGCGGTCCAGTGTAATTAAGGCGTCGGGCTGGCCGTCAGTCCCCGTGGTCTCAGTCAGAGTTACTAAACCCTCTGCCGCTTCAAGCAGCACACGTAGGATTACAAATCGAGCCTGCATATGAGCCTACAAAAAAAGGTTTATATTATTACATTTTTGAGACATCACAACAATCACATTTATGACAGGCATAAAATTCAAATCCTGTGTTATTGGATTGTGAAAATGGAATTGTTTATCAGAACAGAGGAAGTATAATTAAAAATAAAACAGGTTTTATTTTTAAAATAGAGAAAATCACAAGTGATGTTTAGTGACTAGGCTTAAAAAAAAAAAATTACTCTCCAATGGGCCAACTAAATTTTGCAGTAACTGAAGAGATTATTTGACTGATTCCTGTCCTATTTGGTTTGCTATTTGATTCTAATGTGGTGTTACGGCAGGCCCAGGATGTGTTAACAGGATCTGGTAGGTGATCACTTCCTCATTTATACCCCGAAATATTTTTTTTGTAGTGAAGTCTACACAAGAAAAGAATAAATTCATTAACCCCCAAAGGAATCATTTCACGATTAGTTATTCCGTAAACTAATGCAACATTCCCTTCTAAAATCTATTATTTTTAGAGAGAGAGATAGATGGCGCTATAAGAGCAGAAATACACCCTTCAGTTATTTTTATGTATGAAAAACGGACACTTTGCTGTTGCAACTTAAGTTAAGGAATAATTTACGTCTGTATTATTTGTATGTTAGTTTTGTAAATTGGACTTGCAAAATACAGAAATTATGCGAAAGAAAGATGTAAAATTGTTGACATTGTTACCAAACTACCTAGAACAATGTCTGGAAAAAAATCCTTAAAAATAATCATACATTGAAACTGATCCTCAGGATTTAACAAACCTGTCTCCAGCTTCTGCTCTCCGGTGTGTAAAACTCCAGAGCCAGCAGTCCAGCACGGACCATGTTCAACCAGTTAATATATACCACCTCCTCTGCTGCTTCTTCTTCATGACCAAAGATCCTGCAAGAAGCCACACAAACGGTTCAGCTAAACATTTACAGACTTCCATTTTATATACCCGTTATTAAGTATTGGAAGGTGAATGGTTTACCTGAGCACCTGCTTGTTGAGACAGAGGTAAAGTCCCACACACTCTGCTCTACACTCCTCATATGAAGAAGCGATGGTGGTGAACTTGCTGTCCCAGGTCTCACTGCCTTTATACCAGCTGGAGATCTAAAAAAAATGCTTACTGGTAAATTTTCTGAGAGAAATATATCTGTACCTGAACATCCAATGTTGGAGATTCGTATAATGCCGACTCTATCAACTTCACACATAAAATTAAGCAAGCCCCACCCTTACCAGTTCTCCTGTTTCTGGGTTACGGACTTCAGCTTTATCAAAGTTTAATTTTCCCTTTTCATCCTGTGTGATTTAAACAGACAACCTAAATTATATAAACAGCCAGTTTTCCTAAATTTTTTTAAAGAACAGGGAAAAAAAAAAACAACAACTTTCAGACCTGAATAAAGAGTTTCCCGCTGCCATGCCCCAACAGCTCGTGAAGTCCCACCTGCACTTCAAAAGACGGGCCTTTCCACTTAATATAAAGGTCCTGCCATTTGAAAGAAGAGGATTTAAATACACAAATTTACCAGTACAAAATCATGTATATGATATATAATTTTGTTTCATCTAATTTAAAACCCTCTCTCTCACGCTCTCTCCCTCAACCACACACACACACACACGCGCGCAACTAGGCACAAACTTGTTTTTTTTTTTTAAACTGCATTGTGTAGGGTATTTTACAAAATTTATTATTTTTTTTCTATTTTTAACCTATAAATATATTAGCCATAATTCTGGGTTACAGACCTTGTCCTTTTCTTGTAGAAAAGTGAGCTTGTCTTTCTGTGTTGCATATGCAACAGCTAACACATTACCGAGAGACACATTCTTAAAGCCTTCTGTCTGTCTAATATCATCATCTGGGGAAGGGGAAATTTAGAATACTCATTAAAATGAATTTCATCAAATCTTGTAATGTAAAAAAAGTTTAAATCTGCTGTGAAACCTACAGTTTGGAATGTTGATTCCAGCCGGAATGCCACTGCCGGCAAAGGTCAAAACATCTAGTGAAGTGAAATCAGGTTTAAGAAAGCGATCTTTTTCAAAAGCTGAAGGCCATGGCAGCTCTGGCAACAAGACTTCAGCTGAGTCCACCAGCTGCGTAAAGCGAGCGCTCATTGCCTTGTTCACCACAGCGACAAATCCTGAAGGGATTAAAGTGAGGTAACAATAATCAAAACAAATTTGAATGCTATTAATAAATTTTACAATAAAAACTTACCTTCAAACTCGCCCCTTGAGCCAAATGGATCTCTGTAGCTTTCAATGAAGCCAATGTAACTGAAACACCAAAGTAGAAACAATTATATGACCATTTTAAATTGGCAAGTTTCTTACTGATCAATGTGAAAAACAACTTTAATGAGAAAATCTGTGTAAGGTAATTTATGAATGGGTGTCTAAACAATTATTACATTTAATCTACAAATAAGTTTTACAACTTATTTACCTCTCCACAATTGGTCCCTTGTCTTTAATCCAGAACCGTGAGCCTTCTTTATGAGCATCCACTGAACCATAGGTGAAACTTTTTATATATTCTGCAATCATCTGACTTTGGTTTTCATTGGCAGCATAAGCCTTTTTGTAATGGCAAAAAAATATAATTGAAATATATATAAAAAGCTATAAAACACAATTACAGGCAGAGCAAAAGAACTAAAATCTTTTCTAATGAATGTTCACCTTAGCTTTTTCTAGGTTCTGGCTGACTTTCTCCATTAGAAATGCATAGTCTCCTCGCTGAACAGAAAATACTGCATCCTCAAAATCAAATGTGCCACAAACAGAATCTGCCTCACCTTCAAGAGCACAATCTGTAAAGAGAGTCAAGATTACATTTATAAACTTTTTGAAGGGTATATCTTATCCAAGGTGGGTTACAGAAGAATGCTGTATTCATCTAACAAACATTCCTCTTTTATTTGAAAGAAATGCACAACATTTTCAAACAGAAAAAAAATCAATAATATCCATAACAATTACATGTAAAAAAGGTTGCGTAGTAGTAGAATTCTCCTTAAACCCAAGTACATAAATATTTAAAAAGGCATTGATATGTGTTGTATTTTTAGATACCCTATACATCCTTAATGTGAAAGCACCACAAGCATCGTTATTTCTTGAACATGCAAAAATGACATATTTTTAAAAATCAACATCAATACATACCCTTCTTGACTGCAGAAGCCAAACGCACCTCATAGAAGCGCTTTCCCTCTGACTCTTTTTTAAACAAGCGTGTGTTATAAGCACTTAGGTTCTGGAAAGGTAGTGATAAAATTGCAAACATAACATTCACTTGCTATAAACAGAATATTAATAATTAAAATATTACATAAATACTCAAAAACTGTCAGTGATTCTTTACTAGTTTTTACCTTGGAGTCTAGAAACCTCTGAGTCAATTCAGCATCCTCCAAACCACAGTTCCCTGAGAAGTATGTTGTAATTCCCTAAATATGTAAAAATAAAAAGAATTACAGAAGCTAATTTATTTTTATTGGTCAGTTAAAATGTGATTAAAAGTAGACTTACTTTGTCTCCGAGACCGAGCTGTTTCTGCTTGTCTTCCAGAGAATAAAGGAGATCTGAGCAGCTGTTCCAAAGAGTCTCAATCTCACCAGGACTCTCCTTATAGGCCTGGCTCTCCCATACCAGTGCTTTAAACTTCTCCTGCATGCAGGAACAGGTTATTTAAGGTCAAATATTCCTCATAATTCTTCATAAATGCTGCTTTGGTACAGGACAGTTTAGCAGATTTGTAGCTGTGTATTGAGAGACAAAAGTCATTGGCTGGTGCAGATTATTAGTACATCCATCCTAAAGTCGTTTGTGTATTCTTTCCTGCTGAAAGACATTGTTAAGCCATCACCTTTCCTTATAGTAAAATAAAAGGCTACCCCCAGCTTCTGAGAAATCCATTTAACTACTTACATTTTCCTATTATTATTTTAGGCTTATTGTATAGTGGTGAGCTGGTTAGCGCGCTCCTTCTAGCTTCAGAAGAAAAGAAAAAAACAGCATTTAAATCCAAGGCGGAAAATTCATAAACTGACCATCTGGTATATGTTTACATATCACCATTAAGTAAAATGTATGAGTCGGCTTTCTTTTGCAGTATACGGAGTATTTCATGTCATAAGTAATCACATGAAGAATAAATTCCAATAAGGTAAAGTGGCTATGTGCCTCAATTTTGCAAGATGTATAACTTTATACTAAATCTTTAAAACATCTTGGACAGATCTCTGGCAAGATTGGCTTAATAAATGTATTAAATACTTTTTACCTTTGGTAAATTGGGTATAAACTTTGTGTCACCAAATGACTTGTAGTTTCCCATGTTTGCATAAAGTCCAGCAGCATAAACCAAAAAGGCCTAAAAAAGAGGAACAAAAACAAATATAGTCAGAGGCCAGCAGGGAAACTCCCACAGAGGGGATTTACAATACATCTACTGAACAAAAAAAATGGATGGTGAATCCTTAAATATGGTTATTACATAAGAAAATAAGAAAATGGCCCGGTTACCTGGTATTCATCCGAGTTTAAGCCTGCTGCAGCTGCCACAGACTGCTGCTGCGCTGGTGCCTGTTTTCTGAACAGTCTCTGCAGAAGCACATAGATGGATGGAGACTCGGGCGACGTCTGCAACAGAACCACCAAACCACCATACCAAGATGCCCTTGAGAGGTAATGGGCATACAGTTGTTCTTTGGGCGAAAGCAAGCAGAAGGCCTCCCGGCAATCCAGAGTTGAGATTCCAATGTCATTGGGAAGGTAATACTGAGAATCCACCATGTTGGACTACAGGCGGTATGTCCGGTCCTTTAGAAATAACACAGAGCTTTAAAAGACAAGCGATGATTTAATACTGTCTTTTGAGATGAGCATATACCTGATGACCAAAAAGCCACATCTTGCATGTTAGCAAATATTAATTTGAAAATACAAAATTGATACTTTTAAACAAGTTTTAATAATCAAATCAGATTTTTATTTATGAATTTTACCTGCTTTTCAACACGCACACACACGATTATGACCGGTGGCTGGACATTTTAGTTTTTTTTACAGTCCAGTAGGCACCAAAGTTTATCTGATCCATTTGTACCAATATATAAAGTATCAGTCAAAAGTTAACATATCCCCTTTTTGCTCCATTGTCCATTTCCTCCACTTAACATATAGTTGAACATTAAAATTACAGAATCTAGAACTGTTTACATTTTGTTACTTCCCTGTCGGTTCTCTGTTCTCTATTGGTCAGAACCATCACAGAACAGGTATAATTTGGGTGGCATATTGTATTCACAAACAAAAGGACTACAGAATGTAATTGTTGAAGTACAAAGTCCATCTTTAACCTTTGACTGCTACTAGTCTGTCTGTTAGGCAGCTCTGTGATAAACAATTTTTTTTAGTAGATATTTGGTAATCATTTTGTTTATTTGCATACATACAGTAGCAGTCAAAAGTCAGGCTTTTTAATTCTCTCAGAGGGACCGGAAGGACAAACAAATAGGATTTCCTTAACTGGTTTTCTGCATTATGAGCACTTTGGATCACCTCCACTAGCTGACATTTTGTACACTTTAATACTGACATTATTGACACATTACACAGTTGTCTATAGTGTCAGTATTAAAGTGTTAAAAGTGTCCAGTAGTGAACACTGAGCCAAACTGACCCACTCAATATTTTTCTGAAACTAATACATTGTTGCATTACTGCACTGACCTCGTCTGAAATATGATTAATAGCACTTACCAAATCTTTATTTTTTACTGAAATAGTGAAAATAAGAAGAAGAAAAAAAAGAGTTGGTAAAAATATAAGAAAGAATTGGTAATCCTATTCCATATGAGGTCAGTACAGTTATGCAACAATAAATAATGTGCATAATTTTGCTCATTATTCATTGTTACATTACTGCACTGACCTAATTTGGAATAGAATTAATTGCATTTATCAATTCTTTCTTATTTCATCTCTCTTTTTTTCTGTTACGGGATTGTTACTGTTGATATTTATAAAATAGTAAAGTATTCAAGCTAAATTTCATTTTGTATAAGATTTGTGGTTTTGTTAGTAACTACATAACATTTCAGACTTCATGCTGTAATTAGAATTTAAGAACACCCAGCGATAGATTGGTGCCCTGTCCTGCGTGAATCTGCATAGCGCCCGAGATGTTCTCTCCTATACTCCCCTCCATCTATCTATATCTAGTTTCTCATTTCTATCACACTGTAAGTTTTGGTATCGTTTTGCTTCATACACGCTCACCTTACTGCAAACACGTTCGTTTGCTTTCACTAGCACAGCTAACATCGCTAATAGTCTTAATAAACGAATACACACATTTAAACACACGTTATGGCCGAATCTAACCACACATTATTTATACAACCCTTCTTCATAACCACGTTCCATGTTATTTTATTTACTTACCAACTCAATTCTGCATCCAATTCTGTCAAAATGCAACCTCACGGTCGCCTCTGACTTCCGGTATCCATTCAACAAATGGCCCGCCTCCTATCCAATTATGAGGGAGAGCTTGACTGATTGACATATCTGTCACCTATCATAGAATTCAAAGCCACACGACGTTTACGTCACGGTTGTGAACTTTCAGACAAAAAAAAAGAAAAATGAAAGCACATACTAAAGCTCTACATGTGGTATTCCAAGTAAAATGAAAGGTATTCCTCATTTAACATAAAAAAAATTGAACGTCTTGTTCTATGAGTCTATTAATATCAGTAAAAAGTATTCATTGATAGCAGACATTGTTTGACATATTTGTGTCTTGCAAGGCCATAACACGATGGCAATTAAACTTTGCTTTGTTTAGCAGCAATACATCTTAATTAGATCTGTTACATCACAAATTCATTGTGACCTGACCTTCCAAATTGATAGCTCCACAATCTTTCCTACCAACTATGTCCATAACCTTGGTTTTACAATTGACACACATCTTAAACTCTCATCTTAAAATCTCATCATTAAAACTGCCTGATCCTGCAGATTCATTCTGTACAACATTAGGAAGATCAGAACAGATCAAGCTACTCAGCTGCTGGTCGGTCCTGTAGCTGCTCGTTTTCAGTACAAGGCATTGACTCTGGCCTACGGGATAATCAGGCGCTCGGCAGATACGCCCAGAACAAAGTGCAAGTCTATTGCTGGACACACACTCACTTAAACATAACATACGAGCAATTTAGAGTAGCCGGTTTACCTTGAATGCTTGAATGTTTTTAGACGGTGAGAGAAAACTGGACAACCCAAGGAAAACCCACACGGACACGGGAAGAACATGAAAACTCCACCCAGACTGGGATTCAAACTGGGACCCCAAATGCTGAGAGCCGAACACACAGTACGCCACTCTGCCACCCTTCAACAATACATCTAAATTAAATCAGTTAAATCTGTGATGACTGTGATGATTGTTATATTTTTACCTAAATCCATAATTGTTAATCAATGAAGACAGTTAATATTATATTTATATTCAATATGCATATCCAGATTAGGGTCAGGGTTTTTTTTTCATGGCTCTAGTGCTAAAAAAAAAAGGTTTTTAGTCACCTTTTTGTACTTAATCACTTACTGTCATAAGTAGGATGTGCATTAGGGCCCTACACAATAAAAATGGGTGTGCCCACAAACATTTAACCTAGTGTAGCTCAGTGATCAACAGCCTATTTCCAGTTCTCATTGACCACACAAGTCAGCAGTCATGATGAATGGCTGTCACCTTTTTATGGTTTTACAAGCTTCTCAGAAATTATGTTGACAGAGAATACAATGGTTATGAGAGATTGTTTTGACCAAGATCTTCAATCGAACCCAGGATGGAAACAAAAGGCCCCTAAACAGAGGAAAGTGAGGTAGGCACATTTGCTTTTATACGAAAACATAAAAAAGACAATTAAAACTAAACAGTTTGTGCTTTACATCACTTATTGTTTTTGTATCTGGTTTATCCCACTGACATAACATAAACGAAAGTTTGTGCAGTATTTGTAAAAAATTTATTCATAATCTTTGAAATCTATTTAATATTTGGGATTTTTTATATATTATTGTCTATTATATGTAGTTGTACATGAAACTTCATTTTGTACTTCTAAACACAGTGCAAATTGTAAGTTTAATTACAGGTACAAGTGCTAGTGTACTACATCAATATAGTTACATGCAGTATCTGGCACTTCAGACAACTTCAGTTTGGGAATGATAAGATTAAGTGACGCAATGCTGATGTCTCAAAGCAAGCAGTTACATGGAAATTCACACTTGAAGTAACTTTTTTAAAACAATGTTGCTAAAAACATTTATAGACATAGGATTTAAGTTAGTATTGCTCAACCTGCCTTACCTCAAATAAATAAATACTCTTTTATTACATGGTTTTGGGTATGAAATGTACTGTGTTATAGGGCTTTGCAGCAATGAACTTGCATTCCATAAAGAAATAATGTTTGATTAATCATTATTTTCTTCTATTTTGCAGTGGTGCAAAAACTGTTTACTTTAATGAAGCTATTAAGCAAACTATTCATCAAGCAAGTGAAGCTCCTTAATTATCAGTGAAAGTTCTTAATGATTATTCATTCATTAATTATCCTAATAATCATAACAAGGGTCACAGGCGGTTCCCCATGCCCATCCAGGGGAAAACATTTTGGGCACTATGCAGACGCAAGGACAGGGTGCCAATCTATTAATTGGCACACACTATATTGGGGCAATTTAGAGCACCCAATTTACCTTGAATCCATGTTTTTGGATTGTGGGAGAAAAATGGAAAACCCAGAGGAAACCCACGCAGACATGGGTAGAACATGGAATCTACACCCAGATTGGGATTCAAACCGGGAATCCCCAGCGCTAAGAGGCGAACCTGCTAACCACTAAGCTACCATTCCGCCCCTCTTGATGTTTAATTATTCTCAATTAAAAGGGCATAGGCATTAGCAAATAAACGTGTATATCTAGCTTTGGTCTCTTTGACATATATACTGCTCAAAAAAATAAAGGAACACTAAAAGAACACATCCTAGATCTAAATGAATAAAATATTTATTTAAAAGATATATTTAGTTGAAAATCTTTATTTAGTAGACAGTGGAATGCATTGA
>JAOUQT010301502.1:0-27280 GCA_025769995.1 Xyliphius kryptos | reverse complement strand
TAACCTGTTTGACTGAGCAACCTTATCGCCGTAGTATTAATATTAAAATCTCTTTACCGTTTGTACCACCGTATTTTAATTACAGGAAACCTGGGAGGGGTATGGTAGCTCAGTGGTTAGGGGTCCAAATCCAAGGTCCACTGAAGTTACCAATGTGAGTCCTTGAGCAAGACCCTTAACCCTCATTGCTCCAGGGGTTCTCTCTGTTCTAACCCCAACTATTAAGTGGGATACTTTTAAGTCGCTTTGGATAAAAGCATCTGCTAAATGACTATTTGACCATATGACCAAAGCAAAAACCTTTTTAAGATAAAATATGCGTTAAAGCTTTCGAGATGCTTTTATGTGTCTTTTTAACATCAGTTAAAAGCTCTCCATTTAAGCAATTTATATACACTCAGCAGCCGCTTTATTAGGTACACCTTTTTGTTTCTGCATGTACATTTTATCAGTTCCTATTACCATGAAGGAATATGTTCTCCAGTTACTGGCTAAAGTGCTTTTGTTACTCTACATACTTTCTAAGTTTTCTTTACTGTTGTGCAATCTGTTGTCTTTTATAATTTTTTTAAACAGTATTATATGTCATGTACATAACTGTAAATCTTGTTTAGTATATACTGATTTCCATTTCTATTTTAAATATATATCAAGTCAAGAGCGTAAATACTTCACTGCAATGGACATGTTCAGCTTTAGTAAGAAAGAGTCAAAAGAAAACATTGTTAACCCAGAAATACAAATGAGCTGGAAGTATTTATAGAATAATAAAGGGAAAGTGCAAATTCAGCAAAGCAGATATCACAGCCTGGATTCAAGAGATAAAAACAATAGGGTAAAATTAAACTTGCTGAAATGTGAAAATCCCAGCAAAGTAATTAAAAGAAGCATTATATAGCAGACTCTTTATAATTATGTGGATGTATTAATAATTGTTTATTGTTGGGCGACCCAAAAAAAATGTAGTGCTTCATAATATTTACACTCCTATATTTCTTGCTTACTAATTTGTGTTCGGTGGATGATGGGGTGTATGTGTATGGCGTCAGAAGGGGTCCAAAAGTTTTGAGAACTTAAAAACAGAATCCGTAAGCAAAAAATGTCACATTTTTTCGCTTGCGCTTCTCATTTTTTCATTTTCGCTTCTTAATTTTTCATTGGCGCTTCTTATTTTTTCGCTTGCGCTTTTCATTTTTACGCCTGCGCTTCTCTCTATCGCCTCCTCGTGTCTAAAAATTTTTCGCGTTTGATTTTTAAAATTTAGGACCCGTTTTAACGGATGGGCGGGATCTAGACAGTAATTGGCTGCTCGAGATAAGTCCAGCCCGCCCAGCCATGCAAGTCAGCTAATATGCGCGAAACGTGTTTTGTTTTTAAAAAATGATTTGAGAGTTTTTTTTACTTCTCTTAGCTTTTTCCATTTTCATTATTTTTTTTCCAGTCACACTCTTTAAAATGTCTTAATCCGCCATTTGTCATAGTGTAGCATGGCTGGGTGGGTTGGACTCGAGCAGCCAAATACTGTCTAGATCCCCCCCCCCCCCTTCCCCGTTAAAACGGGTCCTAAATTGCCTTTTTTATTCAGTCATCAAAGATTAAATCAAACATTTACCTGTTAGGTCAATGTTAATTTGCATGTTAATATGATGAGATGACCTTAGTTTATATCCCTGCTATCTGACAGAAAGACAAAGTTTGATAAGTGCCATCTCGGAAATGAGTAGATTTCTAGACGCCTGTTTTGATTATAGAAGCCTCAGAGACAACTTTCCGAAATCAAAATGGAAGTTTGTGTAAATGCACAAATCTCATGTTGGTCAAAACTTTCTCAAGAATAATACATCCATGATGAGGAAGAAATGTAAATGGAAAGAGAAATGGAAAACCACATTAACCTTGACTCTCCGAGATATAAAGTCAAGTTTCAAAGCGCTGCAGCAAAGACTATAAATCACAGCATTCCAACAGCAACAAATCCTAGTGAATCCATTTTTTATTTGTTAAAAAATGTTGTTTTGTCCTGTTCACATTCAATACTCTTTATAATTTAATAAATGGCATCCCAAAATGAACTGACATTTGCATTAAAAAAAAACTCATTTTAAATTTAAACATTAATAATATTTGTGCTTCATTTGAAAGTTATGTATGAAACAAAACACCTGACTAATGACCGCCTGAACTGCAGCAGCACATGTTCAGTCTTTTGATGAAATTTAGAATGTCAGTTCATTTTGGGAGACCCTTTTAATTTTGTTAGTCAGTTAGTCAAATTGGATCCTCATTGCTTTTTTAAGGTTTTAAAAATTTGCTGTTTTGTTGCAATGCATTGTTTGACAAATAAATAAAATCCTCATTTTACAGATTTAATATATTACTGTACAAGCCTTTTATTAAGAACACTAGTAACCTAATCATTCATTCAATTTTGAATCCACTTCCCCTAAGCGGTGCATAATGAAGCCTAATTGCTTAAGGGCTAAAAGTTTACTAATGTCATTGACCGGTTCCAGGTTTCCTCCAGGTTAAATGTTCTAAATTGCCCCATATAGTGTTTGTTTGTGGGTGGCTGTGTAAGTGTGTGTCCAATCTATCGCTGGGCACACACTCACACAACCACTCAATATACGTGGCAATTTGGAGCATTTAATTTACCTAAGCCACAGTGCCACCCTTTTTAATAGTCAATAAAAAGATGTATAGGCAAATGTACCATACAGGTAGACGAAGCTGCCACTGAGTATGGGCTTTTTATTTATTTAGAACAGTATTAAGGACAATAATGAGAAAACATCTAATAGATATGTTGTAAAGAGGAAGCTAATCAGAATTAGGGCAAAAGTTCTGTACAATATACCTTCATTACTAAATGCTTTTGCTTCATTGTCATCCTGTAAGATCTACCACTAATACAGTTATCCAGAAAAATGATCCTGAGGAAACAGGGCCAGTGACATCACTGTCTCTAACTTGAGTTTCCCAATCAACATAAATTATCAGGTACATTGTTTATCAGTGTCATGGTACAATCTATTATCTTCAAATCAACTGTAAAATGTCAAGTTATTATTTATTTCCCTTTTGATCATTTGTTCAGTGGGATGAAAAATGAACCGCAAGACTATTCAGCTGGATGCCAGCTTTTTATTATTATTATTTTGTGTGCATAAATTTGGGAACAGGATTCCTCAATAGTAGAACATATTTGCTTGTTGCTTGCAGGTATTGTAGGCTTAATATGATTTGTTATGATAACTGATGCTAGGAAATGTGGCTGATAGTTGAAGCTAATATCATTTATCACAGTGTAATTGGGTTAGTTGATGGACTCCTTTCCTATCCTTGTTTTTTTTTTTTTTTTTTTTTTTTTTTTTTTTTTTTTTTTTTTTTTTTTTTTTTTTCCGTTTGTAGATCTTTTAAAGTAGAAGGACATTTGTATGTACAACATCATCATCTGCCAGACCTGGTAAATCTTCCTTGGGAATAATAATTTTTTTGCCAGATCATGTTCCATATGTGGGCAGCACGGTGACTTGGTGGTTAGCACGTTTGCCTCTCAGCGCTGGGGATTCCCGGTTCAAATCCCGATCTGGGTGGAGTTTCTAGTTCCATTTTCTCCCCTTGTCCGCATGGGTTTCCTCTGCATTCTCTGGCTTCCTCCCACAGTCCAAAAACATGGATTCAAGGTAAATTGACTGCTCTGAATTGCCCCATATTGTGTATGTGTCTGTGTAAGTGTGCACAGCGATAGAGTGGCACCCAGTCCTGGGTGTATCTGCCCAGCGCCCGAGACGTTCTTCTCTAGATGGACATGGGAAACCCTACCATGACCTTAGTAGAGGAATAAGCAGATGAAGGATAGATGTTCCATATGTCTTAGGTTCAAGCACCAAGTACTGACAAATTGTATTTTCCCAGACTTCCATCTAATGCTTTTTCAAAGGTGCTGACCCAAATATGATTCATTAGGACCAAAGAGGCTTTTAAAAGGCATTAAAATGGCAACCTAGTCAACAACGTCTAAGTATTTAAGGATTATTGCCACAGTAATCCGAATGGTTCTGCCATATGCTTGATTTTATCTGTCCCAACTCAGTGGCAATATTAGTAAAAAATATCCAGGCTCTTTTTTTAAAAAAGCTACAGTCAATGCTTTTTTTCAGGGCCAAATAAACCCTTCATAAAAGCATATCTTGACTTCTAAAGCAAAGCCACAGTTCTCGCTGTCGATAATGAATTTCTACACACTACAGCTCTTAAATAACAGTCATTTCAGTCTCGCAGTCTCACTTTCTGCTCCTACAGTTTTTTCCCTTTTCCATCATTTTCAATTGGTGAAGTGCCAAGCCAAATGTGTCTGTATGAGGACTGCCAGCTCATATAATATATCCTATTTAAGGGTTTTTATAGTGTGTGTGGGTGCACCTCATGTTCATGTTGGAAGACTTTGGAGCTGGATCAATACCTCCCATTTGGACTTATTAATGTGCTTCGTTGAATGCTACTAATCCTTGGTGTGTCATCATTATTCATCATGGAGAAATCAGAATTCAGTTGCCCATTTTGTTTAAGTTTTCTTTTTAGAAATCGAGAGCAGCGAGTGGTTACATCACCTTTGAAGAAGCTGGCATTTGTGTTCCTGCTAGTCTGAACGCTACCTTTTACCTTTTCAAATGTCTCACTCTGTCACAAAGCTATTCTGTCACTTATAAAACAGTTACTTTTTTAAAATGTCTGGATATGCCGGGGTCTACAGTCTGTTATATTTCTTTGTTGAAATGCTAAGGGAAAACCGGAAGCCCTGTTTTTGCCG
This sequence comes from Xyliphius kryptos, assembly GCA_025769995.1. NCBI lineage: Eukaryota > Metazoa > Chordata > Actinopteri > Siluriformes > Aspredinidae > Xyliphius > Xyliphius kryptos. Next base: position 22,467 of record JAOUQT010301502.1, on the reverse strand, counting down.
TTTTCAGAAATGTCACCACTTTTGAACTACTGTGCAGAGCTCCTGTGATCCAAGGTTCTCTCCAGATGTCTGAAAACTCAAAGTGACATTTGCATTAAGCTCCAAGATCTGCCATCACGTATGCTGGCGTCAGTTTCATCTCACTGTTGTTCCGGCCTTAATTGCATTACACATGATGATGTGAATGAATAATTACATTGCGTTGTAGCAAATAGTACCGGAGAAGACTCATCATGTGTGCTTTCTTCTGTGAAGATGAGAAAAATGACGTTAACAGTATATGATATTTAAGAGTATTACAGTACCTTAATGCAGATATTTTAAATATAGTTCGAATGTTATATACTGCAGAATATAAGGTTATAATCTATCACTTTATGCAGTATTGCAGTACCATGGAGTAGCAGGTGGACAGGATATGTTGTTTTAAAGCTTATGTTGGTCGTTTAGCTGCCAAGATAACAGTTGTGGTGTAATGTTTGAAGTGCTACGCTGTAAAAACGAACAGTTTTGGTTGAGACATCTGCCCTTTATCCTCGGATGCTTGAACTGTACAATAAAATGACCCCAGTGAGTAAGTCTGCACAAAAGTGTTTGTTAAATGTCATAAATATAAAGACTATGTTTGACATTTAATTCATTAATAGACTTACATGCTTGTGTGTGTTTGTGTGGGTGTGTTTCTATACAACGTATGCAATTATTGACAGTAATTTAAAAGTGGTCTTATTTAGACAAATAGTGGTTGCTTTTTTATTATTTGTATTGTTAATATTGGGCGGCACGGAGACTTAGTGGTTAGCATGTTCGACTCTCAGGGCTGGGGGTTCCTGGTTCAAATCCCGATCTGGGTCTCCGCGTGTCTGCGTGGGTTTTCTCCAGGTTCTCTGGTTTCCTCCCACAATCCAAAAACATGGATTCCAGGTAAATTGAATGCTCCAAATTGCCTTGTATAGTGTGTTTGTGTGTGGATGTGTAAATGAGTGGGTAAGTGTGTGCCCAGTAATGGATTGGTACCCTGTCCTGGGGGTATCTGCCCAGCACCCGAGATGTACTTCCGTAAATGGGCAGGGGGAACCCCACGGCGACCCTAGTAGAGGAATAAGCGTAAGATGATGGCTGGATGGATGGGTTATTATTATTAATTCTAATTGGCTGTAAACTGTACCTAACAACACGATTCATTCACAATAATGCATGCCCTCTAATGCTTTATTGTTTCATTTTAAAGTAATGGTTGAGAACATGATCAGGCTTTGGTTGTCAATGGAGATCAGGAAATTGGGTCGGGTAAAGAGATGCACATGCAGGTTGGGATCAGTGAAGATCAGACTTTTCTGGCCTGAAGTTCACTTTTTCCAGTGGACAGGTCATTGTGATGTAATCAGTTTTTTTTTTTTAGCTTTAATGTTTAACCCTTTTTTACACATCATGTTAATATCATTAGCAATACAAAGCAATCCTTAAAAAAAAAAACATGATCATTCTTATGATTTGCACTAAATGGTGTCAGCCAGGTGGGAGGAGTCTGGAGAGTAGCTGCTAATGCCAATTCTCAAGCAAGCTTCCAAATGATTATTAGAGAGGGTAGACCGATATCTGGTGGGGAAAAGACTGATTCCCAGAAGTAAATTAGTCCCAAAAAAATGCTGTCAAATATGTTCCATAAGTTTTTAAGAAAAAACTTTTTTTTTTAATCAATGTACAAGTATTTGTACATTAATTGCTGTTTGACATATCATAAGCAACATATGAAAATATACCTAAAATATTATTATTATATGTAAACATAAATATAACTTACAAGTGATTCTTTTCAAGAAGTAATAACAGGAGAGAATAACAACAAGCTAGAACCTGGTTACAGGCTATAACAAGGTTTTAGCGTAAGGTGACCAGCAGGAGACAGCTCAGATACTAGTTTGCCAACCTTAATACCATTTTTAATGGTTCTTAAACATCTTTGTACAAAAATGACAGTAGCATTCATACTGCAGACAGTGAACATTCACATATTGGAAACTGGACTCGCTGCCATATAACAAAACATAAACTTCAAACAAAACAATTTGCATATTTTTCCAAACAATACTGAGCAATCCTATTAAACCAAAATAAAGAGGTCGGCCCCTAAATCTTCCATTGTGATGTTATGCAGGAGCGGCTCATTTACTCTGTCCAGGAGTCATGAACGAGACAAAACACAGGTGCTTTGTTAGTGTACAATTGGAGCTTTGATCAAAAACAATACACGAATAAATGATCCTACCTAGAATCATGTAGCTTTTAAGATATATTTTATTATGTTTTTCCATTAGCTTAATTAGTATTACAACCAGTGTTAAAACTCTATGCTTTGTACCACAAAACAAGCCGCCACCAACCCATTCTAATCTCTAAAGCTCCTCCGCCATACCAGGTGACAGGCGGGTTTACATAGCACAAGTCCCGCCTCTGGTGCACAAACCGCCTGATGATTTGCTGTAAACGAGCGGGATTCAACGTCACCTGACTGACATTCAGGCAAACCTGTAAGAATGACAGATTATAATGGGAGCGAGAAAGAAATAGATCTCCTACATGACAGTTGTATCGCCCAACCATGGGACGCAATGTGTGTGCAAAGCTAAAAAGCATGTTAATTTACTGTATTTTGGCTAAAAAAAAAAGTTGTGAGTCATCCTTAGCCGTCATTTTTCAAAATTCTGTTACATTTGGTTCTGAAACCCAAGAGTAAAGTCTTCATTGTTTGGGTGTCTTCTCCAGATTTTGATAAGTATGCTATGGGACCAGACACTGCAAGCACATATTGTGTTGCTTCAGGAGCAGAGGTGACAGGCACTGCTGAATATGCAGACTGCAGATTTGCTGGAGCTGTGAGGTCCGAACCAGTAACTTGAGTTCTAATGGTGCTGGAGAGACTTTTTGCTGGCTGAAGATTCAATGAGTTGCACAAATTTTGCTTCTGTAATCAACTGCGGCTCAGTTGGCAGTGCAGCAATTACTAGCTGCCAACATGCTGGCATACCCAGACCTCCAGCAGGTGATCCTTAAAGTTATCAACAAAATCGCTAAAAGGCACCAAAAGCAATTTTTTGAAATTTGAGTTAGCGTCTTTGGCCTGTGTCTCATCCTTTAACACCAATGGGACAGGTTTGAAGCCTTACTTGCGTTACTGGAAACTAGGGAGTCTGGGTATTTTGAGGACTGGGTATTTTGATGTCCAGATTCCTAATACTTGAATCATGTGTCTTGCAGCATGATTCATAAGAGCACAAGTGTGCTGAAACCTGGACTAAGTGATTATAACCTCTGTTTGTTGTTTATGACATCATGCAAGCTTCCACTGCCTCTCCACCTTTTTAACTGATTTATTGACGCAAACCTTCCTCTTTATAGATGTAATAAAAAAGAATTTCAAAGCTCTAGCTTTCAATAGCAAAAATGAAATTCAGTATGCTCTTAATTTGAGAGCACTGGGGAAAATTGCACAAGATAATTTGCTTCAAGCTCTAAAACAGCAAGCTGGCTGTATGATGGGGTGCTCAGCAAAGTGTTCATTACTGCCCATGTCAAGCTCCAAATTATTTGCTAAGTGACGGGGAGCACTCAGTGGCTCACTGTAGGTAAGGGGGAGAAAAAAACTGGATTCCCTTTCTTTATACTTTAGAGAAATAAAATGTTTTTAATAACTTTTACATACAAAATCCAAAAATTTTGGGAATCTGAAGAGTAAAAGAACACTTTTTATGAATCTGGTTTTGATAAAGCATTATAAACACATTTATAAAGTATTTATAATGCCATACAGTGTTTTATTTCACCTGCCAGAAGCCTTTTTTAATTTACACATATGTTTAAAACCACACTCGTAAAGTATCAAAAAGTATAGAATAACAGTTTTTAACACAGTCACCTACTGCATTAAAAAATGTCAAAATGTCGATTCAAACCAGGATGTATGTAAATATAATATAAATGTTATTATAGTAATGACTTATGGATTATAATGCACTATGCCAATTTGTGTTGTAAAGCCATATGTCTTATTGATATAACACTATGTGACTGTAAACATCATTATAAGCATCTATGTATGTTAACAGAGGCTTATGAATACTATATAAATATTTAGAGATGCACTAGTGGAATACCCAATGTTGTGCTACGGTGGAGAGCTTAACTTAAAAGGCAATTGTTTTTAATTTAATGATGGCTTTAGAGTTTATATATTTCAAATGAATCTATTATTAAAGAGGGAGGTTTGTTCCAATCAAAAATCTGAAAGGAAAATGTGGAATGAACATAGTGGGAATTTCTTACGTAAATTTATCAGTAGGTTTTCCAAGGACACGCCAAGGAATGATTGAGCCAAGTTTCAACTTGGTAGATATTAGAAAAGACCCCAGTCCTGTCAAGGTTCTGCATTGGCTGGCGATAGCAAACAAACAATCGAATGTAAGAAAGCGAAAACCTGTTAATTTTTCCAAGAACATGATAGTTAATCATGCTGCCTAGTTTCAGCCTTGTATGTACTCTGGAAGACCCTGATGTTACTCTGGAGGGGTATTGCATTCGGTTGTGATTTCAAATGCACCATCAATTTTAGGAAAGTGAGAAGCAGTTAATTTTTTCAGGGTCATGATAGAGAATAAAAGAGCCAAGTTTCAGATTTCAACGGAATCGGGAAGCCCCTACGTGACCAAGGTGGCATTTTGTGTTCGATTGCGATATTGAATGAACCATCCAGCATAGGAAGGACATGATATGGTATCTTCTTCCTCTTTTTTGGCAATTTGTTGTTTAGGGCTCATTGCCACAGCGATGAACTTGCATATTAGACCTGGCCACATGTTTTTTGCTGGATGCCCTTCCTGACACAACCCTCAACCTCTATTGGGCTTGGAAGACACAGACTATGGGAACAATTTAGAGCAACCAATTTACCTCAAATCCATATTTTTAGACTGTGGGAGGAAACCGGAGAACCCGGAGAAAACCCACACGGACACATGGAGAACGTGGAAACTCCAACCAGATTGACATTCAAACTAGGAATCCCCAGTGCTGAGAGGCTACTTATAAGCAACATAGATTATCAGACACAAATAAAGACATCGGATGAGGCTCAAAAATACACAATTATTTTAAATGAATCACCTGAATTTTCAGTACATTGTGGTTATGCTGCATTTCCTATCTTGTAACTTTTAAATCCAAAATAAGGGAAGTAAGGGAATCAGTGCATGATGAAGTCTAACACTTGTTGCGTTTGATTTTGTGGAGTCTGTGATGGTATTAGAAGGCTATTACTCTAGAGGAATGAAGAGAAAGCTCAGGCATCTCTCGCTTCCACTCTCTTTATCTCCACCCCTTCCCTCTCTCGCTCTCTTGATTTTTCTAGCTCTCTCTGTCTCTCTCTCACTCTCTTTCCTTCTCTCTCTCTCTATCTAACAGATGAAAAAAACTAATTTCATTATTAAGTAGCCTCACAGGCGGTTCCTGTTTACCATGTCGTTGCTAAGCAGTGACATCAGCCAGTCCTTCCTTCTTTTTCTCTAATCCCGTTCCCTCCCTCCCTCTCTGTCGTTTTCCCTGTCTCCTCCTCTGTCTCTCTCCACTTATTCAAGTGGCTGGTGTACGGGCAGCCTCAGTGCATTTTGTAGTGCTTTGAGCAGAGCTCAGAGGCTTACAGCTTGCAGACCCACAGCTCCGTCTCGCTTCACCTAGTCACAGACGCTCACTTTCCTTACACATTTTTATGCACATACAGCACTCGTCTCTCCGGGCTTGCAGTCTGTTTTTCTTTTTCTTCTTCTTCTTATTTTTTGTTTTGTCTACCAACAAGGAAAAAACCGCCAAGAGTCATACTTTGAGCTTGAGCATGTTTTGAGCTACTTTAGTGATAGTAAGGAAGAACCTTTTTGTTTGCTTTCTCTTGCTTCCTTGTTATCAATTTACTATACTTCACACCCGCCCCACCTGCTGGGGGGCATCGCCCGTACGGCCGCATGCATGACACAGCGCCGAGGCGAAAAGCCTACCATCAGCATCCAGGAGCACATGGCCATTGACGTGTGCCCGGGCCCAATCCAGCCCATCAAGCAGATCTCTGACTATTTTCCCCGCTATCCGCGGGGTCTTCCTCCAGCAGTGGCCCCGGCCCTGAGGCGCACCGGTTCCCTTGTTTCGTCCTCCTCTTCCACTTCCTCTGCTGCTGTTGGCGTCTCTTCCACAACTCAAACAGGCCAAGAAAAGGACAACGACAATGACCTGGACCAAGCCTTTGGTGCTGCTTCCGCATCTGGCTCCAGCTCTGCCTCCAACTCCGCTTCTGCCCTGCCTCCGCCCAGCAGGAAGGAGGAAGAACCTGACATGGAGGGTTACGATTCGGATGACTCCAGTGAGTAGTGCTCAGTTGATTTCTTGTCTTGTCTCTGTTTGTTATTAATGGTTTTTAGTTATGACAGAAAATGTGTTTTCCAGCAATCCATATTGGTTATTTCGATTATTTTAAAAGTAGCAATCAACATGTGATTCAGAAAAGTTATCCTCTACAAAGGATGAACTTCTAATAGAGTGGACTTTAACCTAGCCTTTCTTTCCCCCCAAATTTGATTACATGTTATTAGATACACCCCTTTTGCATTTAATGTCCATTTGGTCTGTTCCGCTTAATATATAGATGCCCTGTATTAGTCCCTACTATTCTGTTTTCTGAAGGTTAGGACACCCACAGAACAGAGATGTTGGTATTGGGCAGTTTTCATCCATTTAAGCACAATTTCCACTCTGCATTCTATTAGACACAGCTACGTGATTTTGATGGTAAATCAGAGATAATAGCTAATTCGAAATGCTGCACAGTTTGTCAGTCAGCCTCTAGTCCTTTCATAGAGATAGTGGCTGAAAATTTTAATTTCAGTAGGTTGATTACTTTTAGTCCAGCAGTGACTTATACGCTCAGTCCAGCATCAACACAACACACTGCCTTCAAATACTATATGCAGTGTGGAGGTGTTTTGGAAGTCCTGATGATTAGCAACTAACAGTGATCTACAGTTTGTGACTGAAGAACTGTAAAGTGCATCTATATGGTAAATCAAGGTCACACGATGGACAATGTGTGTAGAAACAAGGAGTTGTTCCTAATAAAATAAAAAAAGTAAATGTGGATCTTCCATTTTAGTGCTATCCCATGCGTATCATCTTCTAGTACTGTTTTATAGGTCACATTAGGGCTGCACAATATATTATGTCAGCATCATTGTTGTGACATATGATATAATGCACAATAGTCAATAGCAGTGGGATATGTGGGTCCCTTATTTTATAGTGCCATGTCACATCATTGACTTTAGCCTGATCTGGTTATTATATGAATACAGTGGTGTCATGGTGAGTTACCATGTGTATTTAGGTACCTGATTTTGGTTTCTGTGCAGTCATTAAATTAGGAATCCCTGTAAATAATAATCATGTTAAGGGGTGGATTTGCACATTAGGGCAAAAGTACCATAACTTATAGGACATTTAATTTTATGTTTATTAAATGTCCACTGACTCTTTAAAAAATAATATTTTAGTCCTTTTAGGAGCTCATCACAAATCATAGTTGAATAATTAAATAGACATTCACATCATTTTGATGATGAGTATTAAATGGAGTGATGCTGTGAGAGTTTTTAGAGACATATGAGAATTAGCCCTGCTTAAATAAATATATTTGTATACAGTATATGCATCAAATGTATATTTTGTCTTTCGCACCTTCAACAAAATAGTCCCAATCAGGGCAGGTGTTATTTTGTTGTTGCGTTTTATCTATTTGCTGTCTACCGTTACTGCTCTCAAAGGTATATTCTATCCTTTTCTTACCCTTCACCTGGCAAGTTCAGTGACTGCTATTTTTCCAGTGAGGGCAATTTGCATTGTACCTCGTACAGCACAGTGCCGTTTTCTCTAGCAGTATTTTTTGTCTTTATCTTCACCCTCGCTATTATAACACTCCTGTATTTTGGTAATGGCTTGTTTTTTTCCTTTTACTCCACAAAGACAACTGTTGCAGTGCCTTTTGTCCCCATGTGCGAGAGTTTTGCCTGCTCGATTTCTCTCCTCCGGCTTTATAAACCATACGTTCCCAACATGCAGTGGCCATCCTTATTTTTAATTAGCCTGGATGAGTCACACTCCCAGCAGCACTTGAACAGCAGGGCTTCTGTCTGTGTAGTAGAAATTGAAATAGGGGGTAGGCTGTCATATAGGCTGCTACACATAAAAGTGTTACACTGGCACTGTTGTGTGTCTGTTTAGAACAGTGGGTCTATCTGCCACACGGTGCCACATTCTAATCTATTTGGTATTACTCATTTAGCTAGTGGCCAGAAGTCACAGGAGAACAGAATAACTAAGGGAGGTGTTTTTCTGGGTATCAGATGCTCTGTGAAGAACTGTTATGTAACATATCTGGTCTTACGCACAAAGTGCATGCTTAGTGCGGAAACTACAACTGTAGCTTTGGACCCTTGCTGAGAAATCATATTTGTCATATTCATATCATGATTTACTTTCACAGGAAAAAAGGTGTTTCTAGGCACAGCGCGAAGCGGAGTATAGTTACACCTTTTTTCCAGTGATTTATTCACAATAATGCACAACGTTGAATGCCTTATTGCTTTTAAAAACAGTTACAAAAACAGTATAATAAAAAAAAAGAGGTTTGACGCGATAAATACGATAAATGCGTTAATTGAAAGCAAACTCGTTGACAAACTGGTCTTCCGCAACAATGTAGTCTATTTTTTAAACATAATGCTGTTTGCTGAGTAAAGGGTTTCCGGGGAAAAAGTATATTGAATGTCATTGATACGAATGTGAAAGGTGTGCATTATTGTTAATAATGTCACAGCTGGACAAACGGTTTTAAGGACCAGAACTACCAGTTTTAATTATCCTTAATAGGATGTTAATGGAAGGTTTTTAGGTAGAGTTTACAACCCAATACGTATAATCTTTAGATTGATGTTAAACAGTTGAATCTGATGTCACTTTTACTAAGTAATTATACTACAGTCTTATAGTATAATTTTAGTATTATGCTACATTTTCTTTCATCAGTAAGACAATTAGTTAGTGTTATACATCAGTATCAATAAATAACAGCAATTTACTACAAGCACTACGTAATGTAATATACAGCAGGTTACACCAGTATTACAATCTAACAGTGTTATGCAGGAGGCTTTTACATCATTACCATGATATAACATTGTTTATACAGCAGTATTTCTGTGTGGTGGCAATACATGGCAGGTTTTAACATCAGTCGCAGTATGTGGCAGAGTTATACAGCAATTTAATGCAACAAATTTAAGCAGGCTAATATAGATATTAAATTGTTATACAGTGGTCATTAACGCCATGATTACTATGTAAAAGGGTTATAAGACAGGCTGTCATTACAGTAACACTATGCAACTATCTAAGCTTTGTATATTAGTTGCATTATATGGCAACATTATAAACCATGCATTTACAACACTGTGTCTATGTAAGAACATAAAACCCACTTTACAAAGTTATACATCTAATTTCATTGCAACAGTGTTGTTCAACAGGTGTTTTTCTCAGTATTCCCGTGTAACATTGTTTAACAGTAGGCTGTTATGTTGGAATCAGTATTTAAGAGTTACATAATACAAAGCTGTATATTAGTACCACTGTAGAACAGTGATACACTGTTTTTATTTAGCCTCACTCTGTAACAGCATTAGAAAACAGGTTTAACATCAGTATTATAGTGTAACAGAGTTTGATGTATCAATATGTTACATGGATCATATTACAGGCGTTTACTTTAGTGTTACCATGTTACATTAAACAGTTAAGTTTGACATCACCGTCACTGACAGACTCAGTATCAGTATCTAACAATGTTATACTTCAGACTTTTACCACAACGTCACTATATAACAAGTTTATTCAGCAGCTTTATTGTATCGCAACAGGATTTTTGTATTGTAAGAGCATTATTAGAATCAGAATACTTTATAATCACCTGGGAGAAATTGCAAATGTAACAGTTGCCCATTTATTGAGTTAAAATGTAATAAAAAAATAAAAAATAAAAGAAATCCATTCATTATCTTATGCTTAATCCTTAATGGGGGACACGGGGGGTTCCCTATGCCCATCCAGGAGAGAAAGTCTCAGGCGCTGGGCAGATACTCAATTACACAACCATGCATACAAACCCACACATGGAGATTCCATGTTCTGTCAATGTCTCTGTGGGAAAAAAAACAGAGATCCTGGATGAATCCCACACAGACATTGAGAGAACATGGAATTTCCACCCAGATCTGGATTCGAACCGGGAATCCCCAGCTCTCAAAGGCGAACATGCTAACCACTAACCCACCGTGCAGCTCCTAAATAGAAGAATTTACATTAATTAATTATAATGCAGGAGATTACTATACCATTATCCAAATGGTTCAAAGGTACATCATTGTCACACTGTAACAATGTAATACAGTGTCATATTTTTCATCAATATCACTTTGACCGGCTCGACTATTGTAATGTTTGCTTGCCGATCTCCCAACTTTAACAATCACACCTCCACAATTGGTCCAAACCAAACAAACTCATGTCACTCCATTACTCATCTCGCTCCATTGGCTTCCTGTAGCTTCTCACATTGAGTACAAGATACTGACTCTGGCCTTCAGGACATTCGTTGGATCTGCCCTCTCTTACCTTCAGTCCATCTTTACTAAATACACTCCGACTTGTTCACCGCGCTCTAGTGATGAATGTCATCTGGAGATTCCAACTCACCGAGGTGCCAATTCTCACTCCATTTCATTCACCACTAAATGGTGGAAGGAGTTTGCCAACAACATCCGTAAGGCTGAATCACTCGGCATTTTCAAAAAACTTCTCAAAACACACCTCTTTCTCAGACACTTGCTATAATTTTTTTAATTACAAAAACAGCCAGATTGAGTAATGTGCAGAGTTGGCGGTACTGCACTTTAGCTGTTTTTTTCTAAACCACTGACTTGAGTTGTTATCTCATTTGTTAATCACTTTGTGTTAAAGCGTCTGCTAAATGACTAAATGTGAATATAAACAAAGGCTTACGACAAGTATTATAAATAATTCTTAAAGCTTTATAAATTTGTTATTAATGCATTGTGAACACCAGAACATGTCACTCATTGCTTTCCCAATCTTTTTATAAACGTTCCGTAATTTAATCATGGGAAAGGGGTGTAATGGCACACCACTTGGGTCATGCCTAACAACACCTTTTTTGTGCCTTATTGCTTTATTACATGCTTGACCTGACCATCTGTTATTATCTGGTACTACTGTATATGCTGGCTGTTACCTTGGTTCTCTTGCTTAGGCCCAGATTTCATCAAGATAAGCCAAAAAAACAGTTCCTTATGAGATGCTATTTTTTTTGCAGTAGTGATTTTAAAAATAATATGTTAGTGGTCTTATATAGGAAAGGCGAGAACATGCTGATTCTTTCATTTTCATACCCCGAACGCACATAAGCGACATTGATTCACACCGAGGTGAGTTGGATCATTATATTTACTCTGCATTCTTCGAACCACAACATTGTAAGGGTTTAGGAAGCCTGGCACAATAACGTAACACAAGCTGACTAAATGTACAAAAAGCCTTCTGTACCCATATGTTGTTTTTGACAAACAAAATGATGCACAGTACTTACTATCCACCTTATCATTTAGTGTCCTAAAACAAAATAGACATGTTTAGTTTATGATTTTATTATTCAGGACCTCTATTCTTTATTGTGAAATTGAAATAAATCTCACACTTTAATATTTTTACCCTCTGTCATACACTCATTTTTTTAGGTTTCCATTTGCAGGCTACATTTCATCCATTACTCCGGGTATAATATCATTTTCATGTACTATGACTGGATTTATTATACAGACACAATTTTATGAGGCTCTAGTGTTGCCGGTGAGTGACCATAAAGGGGCTTTCTAATACAAGATAGAAGCTTAAAGGAGATTTAAAGGGAGATTTTGTGTCTGTTTCCTATGTGGCCCATTTAGAAAATGTTATGTAAGAGAAATCAAGATTATGATGGGTTTTTTTTCTAGATTTAAAGGATTAACTGACTCTTAGATGCATCTTAGTTCATCCAGTTCGTCTCTTACTTACTGATTTAAATCTGCGAAATGACTACATGTAGATTCATTCATCCATCCATCCATCTATCCATCATCTTCCGCTTATTCCTCTACTAGGGTCGCGGGGGGGTTTCCCATGCGCATCAAGGGGAGACCATCTCTGGCGCTGGACAGATACATCCAGGACATGGCGCCAATCTAACGCTGGGCACACACTCACTCACACATCCACGTACACTATACGGGTCAATTTAGAGCAGCAAATTTACCTTGAATCCATGTTTTTGGACTGCGGGAGAAAACCGGAGAACCCAGGGAAAACCTATGCGGACACGGAGAACATGGAAACATCACCCAGATTGGGAGGCGAAAGTGCTAAATGTAGATGTCTGACTTCTTTCATTGTAGCATCAAAGTTTATTTATTGGTCAGAACTTTTATAATGATTCCTGCATCAAAAGTAGAGTATTAACTGAATTTACCCAGAACTGCAAGAAAGAAGAAAGACTTAAAATACACTTTAGATTATAACAAACTAGATTAAGTCTTCAAGTGGTTGCTTCTTTAAATTCTATGTGCCAGTTATGAGGCACAGTTAAAAAAAAAAGATATAAAATATGTATTATAATGGTGTGAATGTTTAATCAGGCAAAAAGCATAGACATGAGAAGAGGGTATTATTAAGTCCAAGTCTCATAATTTAATGAAAGGTCAGAATAGGTCAGTCCTGTATTATAGTTCTATGTAAGGAAAGGGATACATAAAATATATTACATAGTCCTTCATTTATTCAAAAGCTATGTGGCAGCTTGTAAGTAATCTGAGTACCTTCAAGCTTGTGAACACAAAAAAAAAAAAATATTGGAACTGGGACTGTGGTCCCAAAACAAACACATTTCCCAAAATGCGACACTAATGCAATGAATGGTCAACACTGAATTTTGGCAATTCAATGAAACCATAATGTAATATTCACTGTAGATTCATTCATCCATTTATTATTCCTCTACTAGGGTCACGGTGGGGTTCCCCCTTCCCATCCAGGGGAGAACATTTTGGTCACTGGGCAGATACACCCAGGACAGGGTACTAATCCATCTCTGGGATCACACTCACTCACACATCCACACACACATACACACACTATACAGGGCAATTTAGAGCATTCAATTTACCTGGAATCCATGTTTTTGGACGGTGGGAGGAAACTGAAGAACCCAGAGAAAACCCACGAGGACATGGAAACTCCACCTAGATTGGTATTCGAACCGGGAATCCACCGGCGCTAAGAGGCAAACGTGCTAATCTAAAATCTTTAAAATTATCTCATGTACTGAAATTGTCATTTAAATGACTGATTATACTTTTATGATGTAATCACAAGGTGTTGTTGATTACGAAGACTACGCTTTTGTTGGATGATCTTTATAGACTTGGTAACCTCACTGATTAAAGTGCTGATTGTAGAACTTTCTAGAACAATGTTATTATAACCTTTTCACAATCATTTTGCCTCATTAAAAATTTTCAAAATTTAACGAAAGTAATTGTTATTGCAAACACTGAAAATCTTACTTATCGTCTTCACATGCAGAAGACCTAAAGACACCGAGAGCCTGAACAATTCACAAATTAGTGATTAATTGATTTAACTGCATTAGATGAAGCTCCAACTTGTTACTAGAAAACATTGTATTAACGACCGCAAGCTGACATTCATTACATGCTTGGGCTGACCATCTGGTACAATATGCTTCCTGTTGCAAAGACAAAAACAGAACTATGTTTGTATTTGTTTTTTTTATGTGCTTATTCATAGGACTACCGCTTCAGTGATTTGGAATTGTTTTGTAATAATTACATCTGGGTAATCCCATGGATCTGAATTCTTGTACATTGGAAACATTTAGACCAAACCTCTGAGTTGAGCCAGCCTTTGTGTCTTTTCGAAATTGCATTAATTGACCACTATCAAGATATACTGTATGTGAAATGAGTATAGTCTGAGTTGTGACTACGGTGTCCATGCGGTTGCTTTCTTAAGTAAATTTATCCATAGATTTTCCAAGGACACGATAAGGAATGACGGAGCCAAGTTTCAGCTTTGTTTGTACTCAAAGAGCCCAATCCATCGAAGGGGTTGCGTTCGATTGCGATAGTGAACGAGCAATCAAACGGAGGGTGAGAACCAGTTTTTTCCAAAGATTTAATAGGTAGTCACGGTGCCAAATTCCTGCCCTGTAGGTACTTTGCAAGACCTGGACGTGACCCTGGTAGGGTCTTGTGTTGGATGACGATATCAAATGAGCCATTAAATGTAAAATGGTAAGAAGTATTTGGGATAGTGATAGCCAATCCTGATGCCACGTTTCATCTTTGGAGGTACTCAGAAGACCCTGATGTAACACTGGATGGTGATGTGTTTGATTGTGATATCGAAATTAGAAATTTAGAGTCATGGAATCACGATGCCACAATGTACTCCGGAAGTGGGAGAATTTATGATGAGTGAGTGATACAGATAGGGCTTTGTATATATAGCTATAGATTTGTGATGCTGAAATAAAAGTTTTAAACATGTATTTATCTCTTGTGGTTCTTTTGCCAAGATTTATTTGGCAAACAAACAGTTGATATAAGCAGTTAGGGCTTCAGATTGGTTGTTCTGCCTCTCCCAATGTGTAGTCAGTAATCAACTCAGCAAGATATGACAGGAAGGAATACCATCTTTAAGAACTGTTATTAATTTTGGCTGAAATTTACCAAAAGCTGGTTACATCTGAATTTGAAAATAATTTCCATACAACATAAATGTTTTTTTTAAAAATGCACAGATTTAACCTATGATTTCATTTTTATTATTAATTATAAAATATCACATCCATTTTTAACTTTAGGTAATAAATAGTACATTGGAATAAAAAAGATTTGATCTTTTTAAACTTATTATGAGAAGTCTTTACAGAGCAGGTACTTCCACATGCACCATGGTTTTAATAAATGGCATCATATTGGTGCGTGAAAGTGTGAAACCTTCAAGTGTAGCCTTTTCAGATCAGCTTTTTGTCAATTTGGATTGTAATTGAAGTGGAAAAGTGCAACACAAATCCCCTGCTCAGCCCAATCAAATTGTATCGTATCACAGGTTCATTAATTAAGAGCTTATGCTGTGCAACAGCAAGGGCCGTCTCTGATCTACCAAAGCTTCCTGGGTCTCTCTCTAATCTCCATTTCACTTTTGTAGCACGCAAGCTTTCCTAATCTTAAGAATTTTTACCGGGAATTCATTTCAGTGTGATGTATTGATATCCTGGTTATGCAGAATAAGGTCATTTAAAGACCCTAAATTACCATAGTATTAAATGAGATTATCAAACAAAGATTTTAAGCAGCTAAGAGAATTTTAAAAAGCATTATAACCTTAAATACTCCTCATAACGTCTAAAGTTGTACCAGGTTATTGTTTGCAAGCCAAATGGTCTATGCCAACTTAAAAAAAAACGGAGATCATACATTAAACAACTGGGGATCATGCATTGTGTATAGATTACAATGAGTTGCAGCTGAGCTTGGCTTCACACTAAATTTTGCAGAAACATTAGGTATGTAGCTATTTGACAAAATGCAGCACCTACAATATTACATGTGACAATATTTTTGACAATGTCTAGTGTACGGAACCATATTACACTCAAAGTCTTTTTAAAAATCCAAACGATATCCTCCAACTAATCTAAAACCTCAGTCCAGAGACAAAACTTTGAGGTCTGCACCCCATCCACACTAAATCCCCGTGTGATCTGTATCTCAATGACCCTCAATTACACTACAGACTAGAACCAAACAACCCAGATTCTGCTGAACTAAACTTTTAATCAGAAAAACATGTCACTAATAGCCTCTTTTTGTATTTGATCTGTCACTTAGTAACATGGTTTTTATATGGAATCACATGAGTACTTTGGTCTAAACTACATTTACAGAATCTATTCACTCTAAGTGCGGCATGGTGGCTTTTCCTTTTTCTCCCCGTATCCGCCTGGGTTCCTCGGAGTTCTCTGGTTTTCTCCCACAGTCCAAAAACTTAGATTTAAAGTGAAGTGGCAGCTCTAAATCGCCCTTAAGTATATAGTGTGCGTGTGTGTGTGTGTGTCAGCGAGTGAGTGTGTGCCCAGTAATGGATTGGCACTCTGTCCTGGGTGTATCTGCCCGGCGCCCAAAATGCACGATGCTAGTATGGGATTATGCCGAAGATAATAGACCAATAGATATTCACTACTCCCCGTATTACTTAATGACATAACACACACCATCTTTTATTAATCGTAATATTTTGTAGATTTTATTTTTGGTATTTGGAACCTGGCAATTCCATGGCTGTTTGTACATACACATTACATTTGTACATACACATTACATTTACCGTTAGTCAGTGAGTAATTAAGGAGAAACCAGCTACACTGTAGTATTCTCAAACCTGGGCATTACTCGATCTGACTGCCCTTTTTTCTTTCTATTAATAACAGGTGCCTGTAGGAAGAGATGTGTTTTAAGAAGTTTTTTAAAAATCCAGAGTGACTTAGCCTTACAAACAGTGTTAGGAAGATCGTTTCATTGTTTTGCAAAAGTGAAAGATTTGGAGTGAGAATTAGTGCCACATGCGATGTGGAGCTAATTCTCAGAGTAAGAGTGTATTTAGGAGATCCAATTTAAAGATGGATTGACATATTTCTATTTCATACTCATAAATGCTGTATGTAAGGAAGCTGGAACTATTAATGTCTTCTAGGTTTGAATATAAAACATTTTTTAGGTTAAAAGTAGTCAGCAATAATTTGTTAATATAATATATTTTGTTGTTTGATTGGCTGCTCTAACTTGCCAATATATAGTGTGTGTGTCTGTGTGTGAGTGTGTGCCCAGCAATAGATTGGCACCCTATTCTGGGTGTATCTGCCCAGCGCCCGAAACATTCTTCCATAGATGGGCATATGAGATTCTCTCGTGACCCTAGTACAAACTTCAGCAGAAAATAATGAAATGAGAATTTGTTGTTTGATGAGCGAAGAGGGTGGCACGGTGGCACGTTTGCCTCTCAGCGTTGGGATTCCTGGTTCTAATTCCAATCTGGGTGGAGTTTCCATGTTCTAATCCCAATCTGGGTGGAGTTTCCATGTTCTCCCCGTGTCCGCATGGGTTACCTCCAGGTTCTCTGGATTCCACTAAAAGTCCAAAAACATGGATTCAAGGTAAATTGGCTGCTTTAAATTGTGTGTGTTTGTGTGAGTGCATGTGTGCCATGCGGTAGATTGGCGCCCTGGGTGTATATGCCCAGCGCCCGAGAAGTTTTTTCCTGGATAGGCATGGGGAACCCCCCATGACTCTAGTAGAGAATTGAGTAGAGGGTAATGAATGAATGAATTTAAGCAAATAAATCTTTCAAGCCAGTGTATTTAGTTTGTGTCAAAATATAATAGGTAGATATAGATAAATTATAGATTAAATTATCATCTGTCTGTGCACTCCTCTGCAGTTGCTGAAACCGGCAGTTGTGATTTGTGTCAGAAACACCTTACTGCATGCTTTTGTGTTTCTTTTTCCTCCTGTTTTAGTGTTTTTTCCCCAATTTTTCCTTTAGAGTACCTTCGGTTTCTTATGGTTATTTCACTCACCTGTTGTTTTTACCATCTCTTTTATCATCCACTTGGTTTTTAAGTTCCTCTCATTCACTCGTCTTTAGGTTTGTTTTATGTTACGTTCTTGCATGTCTACATTCAGTGAGTAATCCTTTTTTTGTCTAAAACATCTTTATTGTTTCCTTTATTGTCGTCGCTTCCTCCCAACTGCCAGCCGGAGGCAAACCATGACAAGTAGCAGGCTGAGCAGTTAAAAGACAGTAAGAGACTCAATGACGGTTAAAACTAAAATAATAATCATATTCTCCTTCTGTCTTGGGTTTGACTTTCAGGTGTGGAGTTAATATATGTTCTTTGAATTGGAGTCTTTAGTTTTTTCTTACAATTTACAAAAACCTTGGTTTCACAATTGACACACATCTTAAACTATCTGATCAGGTCACGAAAACTGGTCATTCAAGCAGATTCATTCTGTGCAACATCAGGAAAATCAGACCTTTCTTAACAGAACAGGCTACTCAGCTGTTGGTCCAGGCCCTCATCCTATCCCAGCTCGAATATTGTACTGTATTGCTTGCGGTCCTTCCAGCTTCCACAACCAGGTCTCTACAGTTGGTTCAAAATGCTGCAGGTCGACTATTGTTTAACCAGCCCAAGAAAACTCATGTCACTCCACTACTCCTCTCTCACCATTGGCTAGCTGCTCGCATTCAGTAGAAAGGCACTGACTGTCCATGGTATTTAGTACAGGACAGTCTCTGGATATGCCCCCTCCATACCCTTCTTTCCTAAATATACTCCAACTCGTTCACCACGCTCTAGTGATGAATGTCACCTGGTGATTTCAATTCTTGCTCCATTTAATTCACCACGGCTAAATGGTTGAATGATTTTTCCAACACTGTCCGTAAGGCTGACTCACTCACTTTTTTTAAAAAACTTCTCAAAAAACATATCTTCCACAGGTACTTACTATTAAAAAAAAAAAAAGCCAGACCGGGTAATGCTCAGGTTTGATACTTTAGTGTAGATGGTTTCTCCTTAACTGCTAACTTGTGTTGTTCTCTTATTTGTAAGTCACTTTGAATTACAGCACCTGATAGATGACCAAATGTAAATGTACAATAGCATGCAAGTGTGTAGTGTGGTGAGCTGTCCATGGTATTTCTTCTGGTCCATGGTGGGATAGACCAGAAGAAGCAGTTAAGAAAATGAATGAATTACTGACATTTATAGTGATAAATCCAGTAAAACTTTTAGCCTTACAGTAAGAACATTATTGGCTTATTTCCCCCCAAAAAATAAAATAAAACCTGGGTCCTTTCTGTTAAAAGTTGCAATGTTCCCATTTTCTCCATGTATCTAAAGGTTGCACCTAACTGTTTTTCCAAAAACATGTCAAACATTTAAATTGTGGATATTTGCCCACAGGTGGGCTCAGGACTCGGTGGGTGAGTCCCCCACTGAGCCTCGGTCCTCCCAAGGTTTCTTCCTAAAAAGAACAACATTGTTGTGACAGTTTTTCCTGCCACTGTGTCTTCAGCTTGCTCTTTGGGGGTTCAGGCTTTGTGACAATGCATTGTTGTAAAAAAAGCTCTTTTAAATAAATTACTTGAACCAGTGTATAAATATTTATATGTTATATGGGTGACCTGTCCACCCTTTCCCCAATGAATGATGGGGCAGGCTGCAGAGCACATAGCATTTAAAAAGAAATGGGTGAGTATTCATAGATTACATGTCATGATATTTGTCATGTTTACATATTATTACAGGCAGGCGAAAGAAACTGAAGGTAGTCCCAGGTGTAGTAGGAGGGGGGATGCACGGGGATTTCCTGAAAGTGACTCAGAGCCTTCTGTGGAATCCTATTAAGCATCTATCCGCAGGCTGTCAGCAGATAATGAAAGGAACTGGCCACATTCTCTCTGTGTTATTGGCTGTAAGACTGTGGTGGGTCAGAGCAGCATCTGATAAAAACAAGGCATTTAAATCTTTCTGAGTGGCAGAGAATTTCCTTGTGCACTGTTAAGCAAAGAATGGAAACACATCCCTCTGTTTGGGTCCTGTATCATTTCTCTGTCTGGTTTCTATGATTACACACTGGGTGTCACGGTCATACAGCTGGGTTCTCATCAGATTTTTTAGCCCTCTGTGATAGCGGTTTATTCTGCATGGTCTTACTTTTCCCTTATTTTTCTTTTTTAATGCGTTTTTTTATGAAGCCAAATAAATATATATCTTCAAACAATAGGGGATAAACTAAATCTTTCCAACAGATTTTCAGCACCTGAGGCTTTACGTTTTATACAAATTTGATAGTCATTTTTTAAACACTTTACATGTAACCGGTATTCATTATGCATTAATAACACATTTATAAAGCTTTATAAAGTATTCATAATGATTTTTAATAATTGTCATAAGCCTTTGTTAATGTCTATAGATGTACATAAAAACTCTCATAAAGTGATATAAGTACATGCCATAAGACTTTATAACAAAAACTGACGTAATGGTTATAAATTATACATTTTACCAGTTCATTAACTTATTATAGAGATTCCACTTTACTTCAAATCGGTAAAAAGCATTTATGAGTCATTATGTACTACAGTGTAGGCAGCCTCTTTCAAAGAGGTAATTAATGACAACAATTTACTTTATGCTTGTAAAGTGAGCTTATAAGCTTTTCTAAACAGTTATAAGCACTTGGTCAACACAAATGTTATAAGGCTTAATGGCACTGGTTTCTATAATAAGTTTAAAATATATAATTTATAATGTATTATGTCACTTTGTGATATTCAGCCTTATGGCATATTCTTATTGCACTTTATGAGCATGGTTAACAAAGGCTTATGACAAGTGTTAAAAAGCATTATGAATATAAAGCTTTGCAAATGTGTCAATAATGCATTTTAAATACCAAATTTAAGGACAGTGTATTATAATACTTATAGCACAATTTGTTGCGTCGTATAGAGATCCTTTTAGAATTTAATTTTTACCAACAATCCAGACAGTTACGCAAAAAAAAAAGCAAAGCTTTTTTACTAAAGCAATAGGGCAAGAGTGGGCGTGCATTATTGTGAATAAACCACAAGAAAGAAGTACTATAAAACACGACGCGCACCTCTTTCTTGTAGTTAATTAACAATAAGGCACAACCTTGAGAGCTTTATTGCTTTTATAAGACGGTTACTAACACACTAGAATACAAAAATCCAAGGTTGGATTCATAAATGTGTTTACTGAAAGCAAAATGGTAAATAAACTCGCCTTCTGCGACATAATCCAGTCCGTTTTTTTAAATGAACCCTGATGAAAGTAAAAGTTTTCCGATTTCAACAACAATCTGCCATCTAGTGGCCAAAAAAAACTTCTGGAAAACAGTTTATTTTCTATTGCGCATTTATATGAATGTAAAGCGGTCAGAGGTGTAGGTTATTATGAATAATGCCATGGCTAGACAAGAGGCTCAGCCAATGAGATTTAAGGACCGAGAACTACCGGTTTTATAATCTATTTCAAATAAGCAGTTATTTAACAAGCTTTGTTAACCATATGCACGTCGCACCAGTGGTACTCGGCCTGCTGGATGATGGTGGTTAGACACTTTAATTGGTGAATTATTCACAATCCAGCAATGTCACCTATATACTGTAGCTGCCCATTTCGGCATCACTGCAGGGTTGTATCCACTCATCTCAGCACAACACACACTATCATACCACTGCCATGTCAATGTCACTGCTGAGAATCTTACACCATCAAAATATAATATAATACTTACTCTATTGGTCCCCTTACCTTAAAAGAAGGAATTAATAAAATATGGAGAACATTACATAAACTGCAGTTTGCATATGTATAACTATATTGTGTGTCTCTGGTAGGAGAAATGATAAAACTGGTAATGAGTGTAGCACCAACAAGATACATCTCAAAAAGTGGCTGATAAGTCAACATAATCAAAACAAAAGTACGACCCTGCATTTAGACCTTTAAAGCTTTGAAGAAAAACATTAACCCATGATTCTGTCATGCCCTAAAAGCATCCTAGAGCAGAATTTCCAAGGCATTCACGGTGCTTAACGCAGACATTCTGCACTTCCAATTCAATCCATGGATTAAGGTCATTCAAGAGAGGCTTTCAGTGCAGAAAAGCAGAGGTGGGCACCCATTTTAGATGTGTGAAATGGCTCTGAGATTCTGTTTTGCAAAAACAGAGCACAAGTGACTTCTCACCATGCAAGAAATTGGTAAAATACTGTTGCCTTACCATTTAGTGTTTATTAACGGATATTATTTAACAGCTTTACCTTTTTTGGTGGGAATTTATACCTCTCTTAAACGGTATTTATTCATTGTTTCATTATAAAACATTGCATGTTTTCAAGTTTAATAAAGCCAACCGTAAAAAACTAATAAAATAACGTAATACCTTGGATTTCTTTCTAAGACGTTTCACATTTTACTGGCTGTGCCTTGTCAAGTTTAACATTATTTCTGACCTCACCCTATTTTTGGACGATCATCCTCTTTGTATTCATGCCACTGTACCAGCTGGGTTATTAGTGGTTAGGGATTCATTTGAGCTTCCTGCACTAATCTGTTACTGTTTCAGCCAATCGCATAGGAGG
>JAOUQT010301474.1:0-16023 GCA_025769995.1 Xyliphius kryptos | reverse complement strand
ACTCCGACTCGTTCACTGCCCTCTAGTGATGAATGTCGCCTGGTGATTCCAACTCACCGAGGCACCAATTCTCACTCACCACTGCGAAATGGTGGAACGACCTTCCCAACAACATCCGTAAGGCCGAGTCACTCAACACTTTCAAGAAACTTCTCAAAACACACCTCTTTCAGCTCTTTGGAGTAATGCACAGGGTTGATGGTACTGCAGTTGAACTGTTTCTTCCTAAAACTACTGACTTGTGTTGTTCTCTCATTTGTAAGTCGCTTTGGATAAAAGTGTCTGCTAAATGTAAATGTAGATTGTTGTTAGATTGCTAGCAACAGCTTTCTTTCCATCACAGTCCTTCATTCTGTATTGGGATTTCTTCTGGGCTGGTGATTTGGGAATGTTAAGTTGAATTGTGTTTTCCTTTGCACATTTATGCAGTTGAACCTCTTCCCATCATTATTGCAAGGAAATTATGACAGTTTACTGTTAGCACATCATAAATTGTGGCTGGAGGGATTACGGTCTGTGGGAAGACAGGCCCTGCAAAAGAAGGACCCTAGACTTAAGGTTTTTTTTTTTTTTTTCAATGGCCGCAGTGACCTGAAGAAGCAGCCAGATCCACAAAACCTCGGCCTTTGCCTTGTTTTGGCCCTCAAATTGCAACCGTGGGAAGCAGTTCTTTTCCTCCATTTCAGGAGCCGCTTACTTTTCCTTTATTGATGCCGTGGCCCAGTAACCAAACGAGTCATGGCACAGCTTGACCTGCTTGTAAAAATAACACATGCACATCTCCCTTCCCCCACGGTGTCTGCATTTTCAGCTGTCCCCATTGCTGTCACATCTTTTCAGCAGGCTGGAACACTTCGAACGCTCCGCTAATGTCGGGGTGACAAAAAAGGAGTATGTTTCGCAGTATTCCTGTCGATATAAATCACTGTCCTCGTCCACAGTTTGCTCCTTAAGGTTTTCTAAACTCATTTAATGGCAGATGGTAAAGCATATTCAGAGTTTGTGCCTTCTACGATTCTGGAGTCAGCCGGATATGTTGGTCGATCTGCCTTTGTATCTTATAGGCGCCTACCAAACGTGCACGGTCACACTTTATCTAAATCCAGTATTTATAATGCATTATTAACACATTTGTAAAGTTTTATGAAGTATTCATAATGCTTTTTAATACTAAAAGTCTTTGTACATCTTTATATGTACATAATCACAATCAAAAAGTGTTATAAGAACATGCCATTGGGCTTAATAACACAAAGTGACATAATACATTATAAACGCATTTCCAGTTTTGACAAAAAAACTCTTATGATTTCTGTAAAATTGACCTGAGCGGAAATTTTTTAATTCTCCTGATTGCTTCTCCTGGATGTTGGCCTTGTCTTGCTGACTCCCCTTCAATAGAAAGTTATTCAGCTGACATGAAGCTATCGTATAAATGTTTACTTTTTCGAGCTTGTTGTCCATTCGGTGGCTTTTTCTGTTCTTTAAGCAGCTGATGATCTTCTTCAAGAAATACTTACCAGAGTGGCAGCATTACAGAATTGCTGGTAACATGCCCTCCTCTCATCCGAAATGAATTTGAAAGCAGAGCCTTGCGAAAAATCTTGGAAGCCTTTTAAAAGCTCTTTTTTCTTTCAAGAAGCTCACAGAACCAAGAATGCCCGCTGTGGTTTTGTCAAAGGACCATGAACCTGCAGAGTTTGTCTTTATCCTGTCCAGAAAAAAAAGCACTGTGACTCTTTGATAGACCCAGCTCACATCTTTCAGCCAGCCAGTATCTAAGCCCTAGGTCTGTGCATCCATATGGTTGGTGCTCCGCGTTAATGGGTGCAGACTACAAACCCAAAAAAAGACCTTTGTCAGTTTGAGTGCGGTCCTTCACATATGACTGATGTTGTGTTGGTGCCAGAGAAGAAAGGGGAAAGGTTCAGAGCAATCATAGTGTGTCTTGGGTTTGCTTCTCTTGGTATTTTCTTTCTCTGTAACCTTCTTTCTTTTTCCTTACACCTTTTGTGCCTGTTCCCAGAGACCTCAGCAACAACCAGATCTCCGAGATTGCCCCTGATGCCTTCCAAGGCCTGCGTTCACTCAACTCGCTGTAAGTGTGTGTTGCTTGTCAAAATGTTTTTTATGGTTTAACAAAGGACACCGGACCACGTGTAGCTAGTTAAGCCTTTCTTAAAGTAAACAAGTGAACTCACTCCTGACCGGACAACTAAAAACACTAACAATTGCATGAAATATCCGAACCAGATGTCTGTTCCGTGTAGCTTTTGTATTACATCAGTGCAGAGAAGTCTCTTTAACCCACAGGGTGCTGTATGGGAACAAGATCACCGAGTTGCCCAAAGGAGTGTTTGATGGCCTCTACGCGCTCCAGCTGCTGTAAGTAGCTGCTTTCTGTCATGTTTTACAAGACAAATTGAAAACCGTGATTGTGCCTGTCCGGTTTGACATGATTTCATCAATCTGTCTCCTTCTTCTTGTCTGTTTTTTGTCTCGTATCACCTCCGCAATCCAGGCTTCTGAATGCCAATAAGATCCACTGTGTCCGTGCTACCGCCTTCCAGGATTTGCAGAATCTTTCCCTCCTGTCTCTCTATGACAATAAAATCCAAACTCTGGCCAAGGGCACTTTTGCTTCGCTACGTGCCATTCAGACACTGTAAGTGCCTTTTTAATTTCCATCCTTTTTAAAGCTGCAGTAGGCCTGTTTGTGGTCCTAACCATTTATTCTTTCCTGATATCATCCCTATTTCCCAAATTTAATTAATGTTTTCCTTAACCCTTAAAATTTGGTCTTGAAGAGAGTAGAGTGAGAGTAGAGTCAACCCCATCCCAAATCATTTAGATTGGCCACAACAATACACCGTCTCCGCAAAACCCACTCACATCCAACTAAGGTTTGGAATTTTGTTATTTATTCCATTTAATGTAGATAAATCTTTAACTTGCCAGTTAATTTGCCCTTTTACAAGGAAGGTTACGGATGCTAACTCAAACATGCACTATAAACAGTGCAGAAATAAAAAGGATCATTGGTAGATTCTGGTATTTGGGAGTGGTGGCTCAGTGGTTAGGGTGTTGGACTATCAATCACAAGGTTGGGGGTTCAAATCCCAGGTTCACTGAAGTTACCATTGTGGGTCCTTGAGCAAGAGCCTTAACCCTCATTGTTCCAGAGTCCTGTTTCAACACTGTGTTCTGACCCCAACCAAGTTGGGATACTTGTAAGTAGCTTTGGATAAAAGTGTCTACTAAATGTATAACGAGTAAATAAACAGTATACAAATAAGCTTACTTTTAGTATATTAACAGTACAAAATAAAACCTAAATGTAAACTAGTTGTGGACTTAAAGTTTACTACCCTTACACTTAAAGTATACTTAACAGTGTACTTTCATTAACTAAAAAGTATAATAGAAGTATATAATGAGTAAACTAACAGTATACATGTAAGTATACTTTTAGTATAGTTGTAGTACAAAATAAAACTTGGATATAAACTAGTTGCGCACTCAAAATGTACTACTCTTTCACCCAAAGTATACTTAAAAGTATACTTTTATAAACTAAAAAGTGGGCCAATTTAGTCCCAAGAAGTATTGAATTAGTAAACTTACAAGTATACTATTAGTACAATAATATTAGTATACTTTCTACAAAGTATACTTGGGGAAATATACTTCAACTTTACTTAAGTTTACTTAAAAAAATAAACTTTAAGTATACTTTTTTTTGGTAAGGGTTGTGTTGTTTCATTTGTAATTTGCTTTGGATAAAAGCATCTGCTAAATACCTATATGTTAATGTAAATATTATTGAACAATCCACAATCAACAGTTCTGGTGTATACTGATGTACTCTGTACTCAGCATGTCAACTGCATGTTCAAGATTTGTGGCACTGTGCTTTGTGGTAAAACAGTGGACTTTTTTGTGGCTGGCCAAAGATACGCCTGTACAATTACAATGATATCTAAATAGGATCTTAATATGGCTTACGTGAGGTGGATGGACTATCTAGGCAAAGAAGAAGTGCTCACTCACAGATTTAGACAAATTTCTAAACCATATGTAAGGGAAAATAATCTGTTGTGTACATAGAAAACATCTTGAATTTAGCTCCTGAAAATGGAAGCAAAATTAATCCAAATGTACAAATTGTTGTGGCTTCCAGCTTTTTTTTGGGGGTAAAGAAAGCTGAAGGGCATCCTCAAAATGAGCTCAAATATGCATGATCAGATTGGAAACCATTGCATCACATTATTTGGTGTAACACTCTCCCTTATAATGAGGACCTGTTCTAGTAATTAAAATTAAAGGCTAAATTTGCAAAGCTTTTACTTCAGATTTTTTTTACACACTGAAATAAATAAATGGCAATTTGTAATCATTTTCATTAATTTTCATTTCAGTTAAGCTTCCTAAAAATTTGTTACAGTGAGAAATGCAGTTTCTGCCTAAACCTCAGCTCTTACACAAACAGTTTAATGTTGGGTTTACGCTAAAAGCCCCCAAAAGAAAAATATCTTACAGGAAAGCGAACCACTGACCTCTGATGAATATTCCCAAACTCCTATAATTTGACAAATATTAAATTAAACTTCAAAAGGTTTCTTCCAAATAACTTTATAATATGCAACCAAAGTAGAAAGAATACACACATGCTGATGTCATGCAACATTGTAAACACTTTTACATAACTTAAATAAAATAAATTCTGGCTTACATATATTTTAAGAAGTCTGTTCTAAACTGGACCAATATTGTTCCTTTATTATTACTGCTGGTAAACTAAAGTAATCTTCACTCTCACTAAGTCAAGTTTCTGCATGTTTAGCTATTTGTGGAATTTACAGTCATTTGTAGACTCGATATAAACAATGCATTCACATACAATCCAATGTAAAATCTAAATATGTAAATTACCCTAAATACCTTGGAGCTTTTAATGGTTTTCAGAACCAATTATATGAAACCTAAAATGCGTGATATATACATATTCAGGAGCATTTTTTTTTTGGGGGGGGGGGGGATTTATTGACAGCTCTTTATAGGACAATATTGTTTAGTAAAAGTACATTCCAAAAATAATATGGAGAATCTATTTTTTATTTTAGGCATTAGTTTTTTGCTTTTTAGTTTTTCTCTTAAGTTTTTAGTTTTTTCCCCAAGCAACAAACATTTGCTTGGAAAGTGGAACTGTTGAAATGGACTATACACTATACAGACAAAACATATTGGTAGACCTGAACACGGCACCCAAATACAACGGACATAATTATTACCACAAAGATGTTCATTCATTCATCCATCCATTATCTTCAGCTTATTCCTCTACTAGGGATGCGGTGGGTTTCCCCACGCCTATCCAGGGGAGAACGTCTCGGGCGCTGGGCAGATACACCCAGGACAGGGCACCAGGACACTCACTCACACAGTCTCACACACACATACACACACTATACAGGGCAATTTAGAGCATTCAATTACATTTATGTTTTTGGAATGTGGGAGGAAACCGGAGATCCTGGAGGAAACCCACGCAGACACGGAGAGAACATGCAACTCCACCAAGATTGGGATTCGAACCAGGAATCCCCAGTGCTGAGAGGCGAATGTGCTAACCACTAAGCCACCGTGCCACCCCCACAAAGATGTGGCAATAACAAATGAATATTTATATACATAAGCGTAATGTTTTTGCTAAGCTTTTAGTTTTTGGAAAAACCTATGTAGTTAATTCCAAAACAGTGGAGTCTTGTAGAAGAACACAACAGATCCAGAACACAATGATCCATGTTTGCTAATGTTTCTTTTGTTTGCACCTAGGCGGATTGACTTCAAGTTGAAAAAACAGGACAGTACAAAGTCCCTGCTTATAAAAACAGAACAACTGCTGAGGATTGAAGAGCAT
Source organism: Xyliphius kryptos (assembly GCA_025769995.1). NCBI lineage: Eukaryota > Metazoa > Chordata > Actinopteri > Siluriformes > Aspredinidae > Xyliphius > Xyliphius kryptos. The sequence goes on along the minus strand of JAOUQT010301474.1, from coordinate 10,103 downwards.
GATTTTGCCATGCGGCCGGGCTTTGGAGGTGAGGACCCATTCTATTAATTTTGATAATCTGGTTTATCAGGAGTAAGGGAAAGGCCACACTGTCAATTAACTTAAGAGGGCTTTTTGTACTAGTTAAGCACATTTTTTAAAGCCCCAAATGACAAATAAATCTAAAAATAATTTTAAATATGATAACACAAGAAGTAGTTTGAACTGGCATGACGAAGTGCTGCACTGCCACACAACCTAAATAATAATAAAAAAGGAAAAAAATTGTGTAGATTGTTGTTTTATGTAGAACCTCGGTTTCAGGGGACATTGTTTTTTTTTTCACTGTGTATAGTCTACACATTTCCAAAATGATGATAAAATTACTTGATAGTAATTCTTTTAGAAGGTAGGTATTAAGATAATAAATAACACTAGATTTGTTTTATTAGCCTGGCTGACCTAACGAGACTAAACACTAACCCTAAACTAATTACTTTACTATCATTTGGAAAGTACTTAAAATGTCAGTAGAATCTTGCTTAGTACAAATGAAAGATCAGTTAATTAGTGAGTTAAATTTTAGTAAATGCATGTATAAATCTATCCTTCTTTATTTGTTATTGTGTGCATTTTATAAAAAGCAAAAAGATATACATGACTGCTTTGCCTTAAACCAAACAACATTTGTTTTCTGTGATGTATTTACAATAATGCACATCCTCTCATGTCTTATTGCTTTATTGTATAACAATAAATAATAATAATAATAATAATAATAATAATTATTATTATTATTATTATTATTATTTATAAACTGGTCTTCCGTGACGTAATGTAGTCCGTTTTTTAAGTGAACACTGATTGCTGAGTTACATTGGATTAGTTATTAACAGGAAATGGCTCTCTGTTTACATTAATATTTCTTTTCTTAATGATACATTGATACAAAACAATAGCATTCTAATACTGTTCAAACACGTTTGTACATTTCACGCATTCAAATAAATGTGAAGGAGTGAGAGTGGTGCGTTATTGTCAATAATGTCACGGCTGGATAAACAGCTCAGCCAATTAGACTTGAGCACCAAAACTACCGTTTTATAATGCTCAATAATTTGCACATAATTTAATTTTGTTCCCTTTGTAGCATTTATTTTTAGTGTTCAGGAAGCTGTAGTAATCTTTTTTTTTAAATGCTCTTACTTTGTACTTTTGATTTTATCAAAGACGGCCAAGGCACAGGCCTTTTATACTAAAAAACACCTAAACCACAACCATTATGCAACATGATTATTAAATTACTCCAGTCAGGTTGTGTAATGTTCTAAAGCAACTCAATACTGATCAATACAGTTCCCTGAAAAGAGGATTCAAAGTTTGGGGTAATTGAAAAACTGCCACCTGATACAGTTATACAAATAAGGGTGGAATGTATTATACCTTTGTATAGCATGCTATACGTATAGCATAATAGAGCTCTGTTCTTGACTCTAATTTCACCTTTCTATTATCTTTTTAGTAATTTGCCATAATTTTGCCACTAACCGAAATGTAATATTAGATTTTCTTACAAAATAACACCCAAGTCATACAATAATTACAAGTCAAAAAATACATTCAGATCAAAGTTATGTAGAATTCTAGAAAATTTTAGAGGGTTTACAAACTTTCAAGCACCACGTTATATTACTAACAATTATCCTGAACCAGACATTTTGGAGTCCTTTAATTAAATGCAGAGGTGGCCTGGTGCAACATATTAAAAGCCTTTTAAATTACAAACTTAACATTTGCTCTCCCACTGGCATACCTACACACCTATAGATTCTCAAATACACACTTCTTATCGCAGCCACAACTTCAAACTACATATGCTGCCATTGTAAGCATCAGCAGCCCTATCAACATTTCTGCCTTATGTCTGTTACACAGACCACTACCATGTTTTTTAAGTGATCAGATTAAGATTTATGTGATTTTAAGGTAATAATTTCAAATGGTCTGCTTCCCTCGCTTGCACCACTTCCAGACATGTATTACCTTATTAGCTCATTTAGTCAATCACATTTTATCTTCATTGGTTGCCAGGTTTTAAATATTGCTGCATATGCCTTTATAATGAATTGTGCTGGCCCTTTAGCATTAGTGCCTTGCAAATGTTTTTACCCTACCTTGGATGTTTACCTATTTTATTACATGACAACCTGTATTTATTTTTTATCTGAATAGTATGTGATGCATCTGCACAAAACAGTTTTAGAAGTGAAATTAGAAAAAATACATATATAAAAAAATTGTGGAAATAATAAACTGAAAATTGGCATGTGCATAAGTATTCACCCCCTTTGTTATGAAGCCCCTTAAAACTCTGGTGCAACCAGTTACATTCAGAAGTCATGTGCTTAGTGAAATGAAGGCCACTTGTTTGCAATCTAAATGCCACATGACCTGTCAGTATATGCACACATTTGACAGGCCCCAGTGTCAGATGAGACCATACTTCAAATTTTTAGCCACCAAGGAAAACACTATGTCTGGCACAAAACCCATCTCATCCCCCGAAGAACACCGTTCACACAGTGGAACATGGTGGTGAGAGCATCGTGTTGTGGGTATGTGGGTATATTAGAGAACAGAGTAAAGGGGCCTAACACAGTATGTACTGTCGTCCACAAACAGATGGACTACAGTCTGTAATTGTAGAACTACAAAGTCCATCTTAAGAGTAAGTGGAGAAAAAGGGTGTATGTTCAAAAGTTTGACTGGTACTATATATGAGGTTGTTTTATGCAAAATAAGGGATCTAGTTGTGAAAATAAAGAAAAACATTGAAGGACGCGGTTATAAATTGTAATCGCTGGCAGGATGATAAATGTAAGGGTGAGTTAATCAAAAACAAAGAACCTGATTTAACGTCCCACAGCATCATGCTGGATGATAGTGTGACCGCCATCCTCCTCTTTTAAATTTTTAAGGTCCAAAGCACAGCTCAGTAAAAAGCTTTTCTTTTTTATTGCGACCTTAGGGTTTAAGAATGTACTTATAAAGTCCTACACACTCCAAAAACCCTCAGGCTGCTTAGCAAGTGGTAGGCGCCATACATGTTATGTCTAATGAAGTGCATTTTTAAACAGTTTACCAAGATTAAAAGCCAGGAAAATAGATAAAGAGAACCAACTTAAACAACAAAGAGATAAAGATAATATTTGGTTTTGTATGTATTGAGAAAATAATCTAATATCTGTGAGTTGCAAATATATGTGAACCATTAGGTTTAGCAGTTAATTCAAAATTTTATTTAATTTAGGTGTTTTTTGAAATTTCCAATCAGGTTTGAGTGTGGACCCTGCTTTTTTTTAAACAAAACCAGGGATCATTAAAATGGCATCTAACTAAAGATGAACACTGCATATAAACCAATTGTGAAACATAAGGGCCGATTCTCATTCAACAACAGCAGAGTGAATTTTGTTAAATTGACCACACTTCAATAAACACAATAGTTTCACATTCGAGATCAGCGATATTCCAGGAGGCGGCATGGTGGCTTAGTGGTTAGCACATTCGCCTCTTAGCGCTGGGGATTTCCGGTTCGAATACCTATCTGGGTGGAGTTTGCATGTTCTCCCCGTGTCTGCGTGGGTTTCCTCCGGGTTCTCCAGTTTCCTCCCACATCCCAAAAACATGAAGGTAAATTACCATACTGTGGCAAATACACAATGCCTAATGAACAATTATGATAGCTATTTAAAGGTCCCATATAAATACTACCATTTTAACATTTTACCTCATTCTGTGTTTGCTCAGTGTTTTTTACATGATGTTTTATATGACAGGGAATCCATAACCTACAAAAAGCCAAGCAGGCCTGGTCTGATGGGGTGTAGCTCTGATACAAACAGAAGCTTGGACTCATTTAAAATGCCACTCTGTACCCAGGTTAACCACAGAATATTTCCCTACGACCTATTAATGCACACGTCAGTATCTGAGATATAAGCATCATCAAAAATAAATGTGATGTAATGAACATCAAAACCAGCAGCATCACTGAAGCGACTGCCTCATCACTGGTACCGGTGCTATGCGGTAGGTAGTCGCTCCATCACCTTCAGTCAATGGCCGCCTGCATCAGGCCACACTAAACCCTGCCGAATTCCAGGTTAGCCATTGTCTTTACATCACCCTCTCCTACCTTGAGCTGCTGGAGGAGGAGGTGCGCGTTTACACGCTGCGACCTTGTTGCGTCTTCATGTCTGTGGTCGCACCGGCGTCGCTGCAGCGCGGGGATGATCGGAGCATCTTTAACCAGAGGGGTGCAACACAAGCCGAATTCCAGCTGCAGGGGGCTGATCACTTACTTACTGTCGCTCGAGAGGCTGATCATCCACCAGCTTTTACCATAATGAACAGATCAACCTGCAACAGAAAATCCACACCAAGCGCCTAACGACCGCGGAAAGACAGAGTGCTGATGCGCTCCCACTGCACGCCATGTGGTTTGGGTTGCCAGGTTGGTTTCCTGTTTTAAAACAATTAGGGTTCAAAAATTTTTTAAGTGCGTCCACATTTTAGTAAATTTGGTATTAACCCGGGCGGCACAGTGACTTAGTGGTTAGCACATTCACCTCTCAGCGCTGGGGATTCCTGGTTTGAGTTTCCATGTTCTCCCCATGTCTGCGTGGGTTTCCTCCGGGTTCTCCGATTTCCTCCCACATCCCAAAAACATGGGTTCAAGGTAAATTGAATGCTCTAAATTGCCCTGTATAGTGTGTATATATGTGTGTGTGTGGATGTGTGCGTGAGTGTGTGCCCAGCGATGGATTGGCGCCCTGTCCTGGTTGTATCTGCCCAGTTGTATCTTTCCAGGGCATGGGAAACACCCCCCTTGCAACCCTCATAAAGGAATAAGCCAAAGATAATGAATGAATAAATGAGTTGTATTAACCCGGGCGACACGGTGGCTCAATGGTAAGCACATTCGCCTCTCAGTGCTGGATTGAATTCCAATCTGGAATTTCCATGTTCTTCCCAAGCCCGTGTGGGTTTCCTCCCACATTCCAAAAACATGGATTCACGGTAAATTGAATGCTCTAAATTGCCCTGTATAGTGTGGATGTGTGTGTGTGGATGTGTGAATGCGTGTGTGCGCAGCGATGGATTGGCGCCCTGTCCTGGGTGTATCTGCCCAGCGCCCAAGACATTCTTCCCTGGATGGGCATGGTGAGCCCCCCTCCCCACTGCGACCCTCATAAAGGAATAAGCGGAAGATAATGAATGAATGGTATTAACCCACGTTTACAAAAAGAATTTACACTTAAATTTTACATTTATATGCGGCACAGTGGCCTTGTCACCCTATCTGGGTGGAGATTCCATGTTCTCCCCGTGTCCGTGTGGGTATTCTCTAGGTTCTCCGATCTCCTCCCACATCCCAAAAACAGGGATTCCAGGTACATTGAATGCTCTAAATCGCCCTGTAGTGTATATGCTTTTGTGAGTGAGTGTGTACCCAGCGATGGATTGGCGACCTGTTTTGAGTGTATCTTCACAGCGCTCCATAATGTTCTCCCCTGGATGGGCATGGGGAACCCCACCGTGACCCTAGTAGAGGAATAAGTGGACGAGAATGGATTGATGGATGGATTTACACTTACAATTTGCATTTATAATTTACAGTAAGAATTTCTGCGTATATTTACATTTATAATCCATCCATTATCTTCCGCGTATTCCTTAATGAGGGTCGCGGTGGGGTTCCCAATGCCCATTCTGGGGAGAACGTCTCAGGCGCTGGGAAAATAAACAGGGCGCCAATTCATCTCTGGGCACACATTCATTTATACATCCAAACACACACACTCTATACCAGGCAATTTAGAGCATTTATGTTTTTGGACTGTGGGAGGCAACCAGAGAACCCAGACCTCAGGACCTTTTTGCTATAAATTATATAACCACAGTAAAAGCATATAATTAGTGTCATCAGATAGCAGTCTGAATCGGCAGACTGTATGAAACTCAAAAATATATGCACATGTATCCTTATTTTTTCAAAACGTTGTTAAAATATTGGAAAGTGGTCATTTTCATGGGACTGTTACTATCTAGCTATTTTTAGACAGATTCAGGGACATATTAGATGTTAAAAAGTGCAATCTGGCAACTCTGCATCTAAGTGGAGATGGGGAGGTGTTGATTCATTCATCCATTCTAACTGATTTACATCAGAACTCCTGTTGAATGTCAGACACTTGGCTTAAAGTAAAATCTACTTTTTTTGTGTTAAGCCCCTGTAAAACGAAACAGCCTTTCTGCTTTTGGGAAATTAAGCCATCATCACATTTAATTTAGAATTTTACTCTTTAAAAAACACAATATAATAAACCAGCTTCTAAAACTAAACCAGTAGACTATTTCTTTCTTTCTTTGTAAATGTAAAGCAGCCAGTTTCTAATTTCCTCAGAATGCATAGACTGACTTTTCTTTTATTATTGTATTTGTAAAATTATAAATCTACTGTTGCTTAATATTACCTTCAAATCTGCTGAAAATGGAGATAAATTCGCAGATATTATTCTTTTCATTTATATTGGCATGTCTGAAGGAAGAGAGGAGTCTTAAAGTTAAACAAAAAACGAAACCAAAAACCAAAGCTTATTAGTTTAAAGAAAAGAAAAAAATGCTTTTTCATCTTGCTTCTCCCACATCAGGTTTAAGAATGGACTGCTCACCTCATATATCTCACTCTGGACATGTGCCACTGTAACAAAATGATCACTGATATTTACTTCACCTGTCAGTGAATTTTAATAACGTGGCTCTCTGGTGTGAGACCCACTGACAGGTCCCTTGAATTCTTGGTTTGGTTTATGGCGTGACAATGTGGCGTAAATGATGGCCTCTTGTGGACCCCAGTGTCTGCCTGTCCAAACTAAGCCAAGCAAATTCAGTGGATCATAGACATGAGGTATAGACATATTGCACATAAGGGATAATTAAAGTTAATAATATTAATCTGATCACAGGTGCCACAGCAAAGGATCTGAATAAATATTTGAATAATTACTTTCTTTGAACCGGGTCACAGTGCTTACTGGAGACTATAACAGTCCTCACACAGAACATGCACGCACACACGCATACACACCCACGAGTGCATGGCACAATCACTTTTATAAAAATGGGTAGTTCCAATTCTTAAAGCTGATAGGCTGAGCCGTGACATTAATAACAATAAGGCACACCTTTGGCCGATTTACATTTGTATAAATGTGTGATATACAATACACTATTTCCTATGTTTTCTACAAACTGTGTTCTCTAATTTGGCCACTAGATGGCAGTTATTGATTGTTAGAGAAACCAGAAACCTGTTACTTAGCAATCAATCTACAGCAAAACTGGACTACATTTCTTCACAGAACACCAGATCATTAACAATGTAGTTTCAATAATTTGCAGATTTGGTGTAAGACAAGAGGTGTAACTGTACTCCGCTGCCTAATAACTCCTCTTTCCTGTGATTTATTTACAATAACAAACGTTCTCGTGTGTCTTATTGCTTTAATAGCCAAATCACCTTTTAGCATGTATTTTAATTGTGCACACTTAATAAAATGATTTCTATCTTGACACTTCTCATCAAACACTTTCTCATTCATCCCAGTTACATATATTTGCTGCTACAAGCTGATATATTTTTATTGCTGATATAAGCTATATTTCATTTTTTGTATTTCGTTTTTAATCCAATATTTGAATTTGAAAATATTAATTGTACGTTGTATTATTGCTTTATTTTAATACTGAGTGCGTGAGCCACAATTTCGTTTTCTATCACATGTACCCCATGTGATGCAAAATGACAATAAAATCTCTTTGACTCCTTACCACTGCCTTACTAAAACCACGATTTTGTTATTCTTCTTTATTTTCTTGTAATAGTTCTCTCATAATTTGCCATGTGCTGCAATCAGTAGATATAATTCCTGACAGAATTCTGTCACCTGCTTAATTGTATGGGGGTCTTGTCATAGGAACAATAAAGCCTGGTGCTAAAACACAGCGCCACAGTAGTCCAGAAGTTAGAGCTTGTGCCTCATCAGAATAAATTCCTGGGATTGATTTTCCGGTCGGAAAACAAAGGTTCTTTTTTAGTCCCAGTTTCCAAAAAACATGGCATCTATCCATTATTTTCACTTAATCCAGTAGTAGGGTTCCAGTGGGGTTTCCCAATGCCTATCCAGGGAATAACATTTCGGTATTAACCAAAACAGTTCACTAATTTATCACTGGGCGCGCACACACACACTATATATAAATATATTGAACAGTGTAAGGGCAGCACGGTGACTTAGTGGTTAGCACGTTCGCCTCTCAGAGCCAGGGATTCCTGGTACAAATCCATTTCTGGGTGGAGTTTCCATGTTCACCCCATGCCCGCATGGGTTTTCTCAGGGTTCTCCAGTTTCCTCCCACAGTCCAAAATCTGGATTACAGGTAAATTAAATGCTCTAAATTGCCTCGTGTAGTGTGTGTGAGCCCAGCGATGGATCGGCACCCTGTCCTGGGTGGATCTGCCCAGCGCCTGAGATGTTCTCCCCTGGATGGGCATGGGGAACCCCACCACGACCCACATAAAGGAATAAGCAGAAGATAATGGATGGATGGATGAACTGTGGGAGAACAATCCAGAGGAAATCCATGTACACACAGGGAGTACATGTAAACTCCACCCAGACTGAATTTCAAAACTGGATCCCTAGTGCTAAACACGAAGCCACCGTGTTGCCACAAAAACATGCCATCATTTGAATTGGAGGTACTGAATTGTCCTTATGACTGTGAGGTTTTTAACTGTTTCTTTCGGTTTATGGCCAATGATGCTTCCATGTTCAATGTTGCCTATTTTAAACATCTGTTTCGACGTTTAAATAAACTTCCCTTATACTTCATAAACAGGAGAAGAATGTGTACTCAAAATTCGTAATGTGTTATTTAATATGCCAATGTTGCGTTCCATATCGAACCAATACAGGATGCAATCTTTAATAACCGAATCGAATTGTGTGTATCGAAAATAATCATATATTTATCTTGAAAAATTGATATCGGATTGAATCGTCATGAAAGCTTAGAATTGCACCCTTAGCAAAAAGTAATTTAAGTAAAAGTTAATTTAGAAAAAAAAAAAAAAGAAAGAAAAAAAAAAGAAGTTAAAGAAGCCAAAAAAAAATAGTTTGTACTCATTGTATAATTTTATTTCTTTTACTGTCATGAACATGATAAACACCTTGATATCCAAATGTATGTGGACACCCCTGCTAATGACTACATTGATGTCGGTGCTACAATATCAAAGCATTACATTCTTTTAACCCATTACTGTTCTTTAGTGGCAGTGCACAAATCACAGTTGGTTTGAAATTTTAAGTGTATATCACTCCAGTGGGCACTGGACTGAACAATTGGAATTGCAAACATGTCATCTGTGCTCCTAAAGAATCAAATTAGATATTTAATTGAAATCAAAAATAGTGTAGTTAAAGCTGTGATGAACATTAGGTTGTAAGTCTTTAATCACTATTTCATATATAAAACAATAACATACAACTGGATAATTAGGTGCCCACATACTTTTGTTGAAATATAATCAGAATCCTGTAAACCAGTGGTCTTTGGGCTGTGTGCTTGCAGTGCCAGTAAGCAAGACGTAAATAGGTGTGAGTTCAGAAATAAAATCAGACCTCACCCATATTCTAGGTCATGGTCTATACACTTTATTTCTTTTTCTTTAAAACAGAAAATGATTTCACAACAGGCCATCTCAAGCAAACCCTCACATGAACCTGCCAACACCTACAAAACTGTATCAAAAGTGCACCATAGTGTTATACATATTTTCATGGTTCAATCTTTTTCACCTATATCAGTAATATTATTATAATTTCATAATATTTATACAAATAACCACTATGTACAAGGTAGAAATACATACCACCCACAAACGGCCCCTCGGGTTCGGTTCGGAAACCCCTCCCACTCGACACGCCCCCTTTTCATGTTTCCCCATGCGCAAGCCTTTCATCACTCAGGCTTGGAAAAGGTTGCAGCATGTG
>JAOUQT010301464.1:0-16024 GCA_025769995.1 Xyliphius kryptos | reverse complement strand
GAGAGGGGCGCCCCGCATTCAAATACCCCCCCCCCCAACTACCCACTTACTCCTCCCCCCCATACACAGCCGAAAGTGATTCACCATTTACATTATATTACAGATGTCCTTACAGAGAGCAACAGACGGAACTCATTCCTTTATATTAAACCTATCACATCTGAGGTCCAGAGCTTAAACTTTATTAGGTTCTCCTCCGCTTCTATATGTTTGTATTTAACATATAGATTCTACATTCTGTAGTCCATCTCTTTCTCTACATACTTTGTTAGATGTGTTTGGTATGTTCTCTGATGACCAAGGTCTCCACAAAGCCGGTATTATTCGGGTGGTGGATGATTCGGCAACACAGTTAAAACTCATCCACCACCTAAATAGGTATAGAGCCGGCATCATGGGGGTCCTGATCCGTAACAAAGTATGTAGAGAAACAGCTGGAATACTGAGTGTACACACATGGTGTATCTAATAAAGTGGCAGATGTGTGTACTTTTTTATATTACAGAGTTGTTTTTATAATGAGACCTCAGTGGTGCTCTGAGCAGAGCAAGGTCGCCATCATGTGACACTGTAGAGGAAGTGCATGTGCATCAGGAGAATCAGTATAGCACTCAGGAGTCAGATGCCCAAATCCATCCAAGAGGGCTTTTAGGCAAAACCCTAAACGTAATGTCACAGGGGTGCAATATAATGGTTGACCATATTCTCCCAAACCCAAATCAGTTTGGATAGAATGTCTGCAAAATTATGTAATGTAATTAATAAATTATCCAGTGAGCCATTAAAGTAAATGATTCAGTTGCAGGTTGCTTCGTATAAAAGCCTCTGCTAAATGACTACATGTACATGAGTCATTTACTAAATCATTCAGTGAGTCATGTAAAAAAATAAATTAAAAAAAACACAGTGGAACCTCTGCTTTCACTGACTTTGAATTTCACGGCAAAAACTACATCTAGTTTTTTCCAAGTTGCTTTGGATTTGATCGTCTCGATCCCATGACGTGCACAAATCTCATTGTCCCAAGAGCAGAAACACAATTGAGTTGCAGAATAAAACCATTAAAAAAATACTAGTGCAGCATTATGATCGCTAAAATCCCCCTGTACGGAAAGTCGCCGTCCACAATAAAGTTCTATTGTGGCAAGAAAGAAAGCAACGAGAAAAAGTTAATGTAGCGAACCAGATATTATTAGTAATTTGGATCAAAACCAGTTAGGTGCAAAATTGAAATGCCGTTCTGTTAAATGATCATTTTCATACTCACATCAGTCTTTTACATTCATCTTTTGTTAATATAAATACTGTTTATATATTTTGTTATTAGTTGTAAGCACTACATTAGTTCTCTATGAAATGTATTTTGGCATCTCTAGACTTAATTAACTAAATTCAATTAAAATAGGTGCCCCAGTTTTCTTTGATTTCGGATTTCACCCATTGTTTGCGGACAGATTAGCAATGAAAACAGAAGTAACACTGTAATTTGAAGAGTCATTCTGTGGGTCATTTAGTAAATCAGGATGGTGATGGACTATACCGTCTCCAGAGGACAGAGGGTCGAACATGTTCAGCAGAGCCGCAGTCTGAGCTGAGCCACAGGACAAGGTGAGTCCTCCTGCACGCGCACACACCAAACAAAAATACAAGTTAAAATAATAGAAAGCAACATAACAAGAGTGGTAATATCAAAAACACACAATTATGGTCTCAATTCTGCTAAATACAATGATACCACATCATTTCTTTTCATACTGCCTATAAAAGTGTGTTTACATCTGACCATCCACCCACTGCATCATGGGGCTGCCCACAGCCTTTAAATAATGAATAATTCAGTAAGTCATTTAGTTATTGATTCAGTGAGTCATTTGGTAAATGATTTAGTAAGTAATTCAGTAAATGATTTATTGAATCATTTAGTAAATCAAGTGAGTCGTTTAGCAAATCATTAAGTGAGTCAAGATTTGGTGAGTCATTCTGTAAATGAATCAGTGTAAATTACTTACTGAATCATTTACTAAATGAATTACTATCATTCAGTGAGTCCTTTAGAAAATCATGCAGTGAGTCATTTATGTTTAGGGTGCCAATAACAGAGAAACTCTGTTAAGTATATAATATATAGTATTATAGTAATATAAAATTATAGAAATATATAGAAAGTATATAATAAATAATTCATATCCTCTTAGATCCTATTATATATATTTTTTTAATATATATTTTTATATACATATTGTAGGTTCATAGTTCTCAGTGTGCTAATGACAGAGTGTAGCTGTATGTCTGCACCGTGTGTAGACTCCTCTCCATCAGGGCTGTTAACGGAGTCCTTTCCCCCGAAATCAGAGCTACACTCTGAGCGCAGGTCCTCGGTCTTGTTGGGAATGTCCTCAGAGGTTGCACTGATACCTGAGAACAAAATAAAACATTCATCACCAACAATGAACCCATTTTATTAAATAAGTGTAAATCAACTTGTTGCTTCAACCAATCAGATTTTGAATCCTTGATACTAGAGCCTTCTAGAGGGCTCACGATATGTCAGCAAATTGACACCCTCTGATTAGAGAGTACGTTTGATGAGCAGATATTTTTCAGCCAATTAAAACATCACAGGATTACAACTCGACTTTCAGCAGTAGCTTCAATGGCGATAGAAAAGAATACCTATAACTATTTACATTGTAGATTCTCACTGGAGGCATCAAAACTATGAATAAATGGTGAAATAACTGAAAACATGTTTTATATTCTAGTTTCTTCAAAATAGCCGCCCTTTGCTCTGATTAATGCTTTGCACACTGTTGGCATTCTAATTAATTATACTAATTAATCCTTATAGGCTCACCTGAAAACCATCTCTTGAAGCTCATTGAGAGAATGCCAAGTGTGTTAGAATATTTATTTCACCTTTTTTTTGTTAAGTTGTTAAGTTTGCCTCCAGTGAGAATCTACAATGTAAATAGTCGTGGACAAAAAAAACGCATTGAAAGAGAAGGTGTCCAAACTTTTGGCCTGTCCTGTATAACTTACAAGCGTTACTTTTTGAGCATAAAAATATATCACTTTAAAAAGCAACAACAGCAGGTTATAAAAACAACCTGGAACCAAAAGCCAACAGCATGGAATGTAAAAATTCAACTCTACTCTTAAGACATTGAACGCTGACCTGGTTAAGTCATGTGACAAAATTAACCAATGAAAACTCCCACGCAGGTTCATCGCAAAAAATATGAATAAATACAAATCACCCACAGGGGGAGAAAAGCATCAGAGCATTTTGTGTCTCTACAAAACACGTGTGGAGTGTTCCACTGCAATCTACAAACGTGCACGGAGCGATCGCCGAATTTTAATAAAACTAATAAATGAATCAGGATTTAATTAGAACTTTTGATGAGTGTTGTCTTCCTAAATAATTAGGCAATTTTATAAGGTTATTGTTGGTAATTTTTTTTATTTTTGTGTGGCTTCACTAGTGTAACTTGGTGGATGTGGGGGGTACGAATGAGGACCAGAGAAAGGACTTTACAGGTTAACGTGTAAAAGATTTATGCACACATTTTTTAAAATTAATTCAGATACACGTTGTCTGATGGATCTGCCTGTTGTTAGCATTCCTGCACCCCCCCCCCATGCCCTCCACACGCTGCTGCACTACCGTTGCAATGGCCCTTTACAGTGAAGGAAATAAGTATGAGGCCGCACTGATTCTAATATTTAACGTCTAATAATTTTATGCCAGCTTTATTTTAACAGTGACACAGAATATTTAAAGAAAAACTGAAGACAATTACATGAAATGAGAAATAAATTTTTGATATTCATTGATGGAAATAAGTATGACCCCCAAGTAAAACATTACTTAATACTTGGTGGCAAAACCCTTGTTGGCAAGGACAGCAGTCAAGACGTTTCTTTCATTTATTTATAAGGTTTGCACACACTTCCGGAGACATTTTGAGCCTCTCCTCTCTGGCGATCATCTCCAAATCCTTAAGGTTTGTAGGCATGCATATGGAAACGTGAAGCTTCAGCTCTCTACATAGATTTTCTATGGGATTGAGGTCAAAAGACTGGCTAGACCATTCCACGATCTTGATATGCTTCTTATGGAGCCACTCCTTTGTTTCCTTGGCTGTATGTTTTGGGTCGTTGTTGTGCTGGAAGACCCATCCACGACCCATTTTCAGTGCCCTGGTGGAAGCAAAGAGGTTGTAACAGGATTTTGGGATACATGGCCCCCGTTCATCTTCCAAGAGATGCGGTGAAGTTAGCCTGTGCCGTTAGAAGAAAAACAATCCAAAAACATAATACGTCCACCACCATGCTTGACGGTGGGGATGTGTTCTTATGGTCAAGCTGAGTTGAGGCCAAAGAGCCCAATTTTGGCCTTATCTGACCACAGCACCTTCTCCCAGTCTCTCTCGGAATCATTGACATGAAACTTGAGGCGGGCCTGGACATGAGCCTTCTTGAGCTGAGGAACCATGCGTGCACTGGGAGTTGAAGCCATTATGTCTCAGTGTATTATCAAAGTTTTTTTGGAGACTGTGGTTGCAGCTGCCTTGAGATCATTAACCCGCTCTTCCTGTGTAGTTCTTGGCTGATTTTTAACTTTTCTCATGATCAGTGAGACTCCATGAGGTGATATCTTGCATGGAGCTCCAGGGCGAGGTCGATAGATTGTTATGTTTTACTTCTTTCACTTCCGAATAATTGCACCAACAGTTGTCACGTTCTCCTCCAGCTTCTTACTTGTGGCTTTGTAGCCAAATCCAGCCCTGTGTAGGTCAACGATTTTGTCCCTGACATCTTTAGACAGTTCTTTAGTCGTGCCCATGGTGGAGATGTTGGATTGTCACTGAGTCTGTTGGCAGGGACAGGAGTCTCTTATGCAGGTAACGACTTCACTGAGATTAGGGTGTGTCAATGTTCTGTGGGAGCCAACATTATTCATGCTTTTTAGGAGATCAAATACTTATTTCCCTTAATGAAATGCAAATTATTTTTTATTTACATATTATTTAATTTTCTAGATTTTTTTTATACTCGTATCTTTCACAGTTGAAATGAAGCTACCATGAAAACCATACACTGTCAGAGTACAAACTTTCAAAAGCAGTAGGGAATCAAATACTTATTTCCTCCACTGTATATTGCATTTCTGCATAATAAGATGTAGATGAAGTTATTAACAGGTGGATTGCTTTAAACGGACCATGATTTACTGAAGGCCTAGGTGTGCAATGCATGGCCAGCCACTGCCTAAAAATTATGGGTAGAAAAGTTAGGGAAAAAAATGTCCGCCCATTGTAAGGCAGACATGTAGGAGAACATGCAAACTACACACAAACAACCTGAATGATATGTACATAATACCAAAAAAAAACCAAAGACCTAATCAGGAGCTCAAACGACAGAACTCTAAACTCTATCATCAATTGTTTGATGTTCATACCAGAGACGATGCTCAGCCCCGGTGTGCTGGGACGAGAGCTGACCTCTCTGACCTCAGTGTCATCTGACGTGCTGCCAACTCCAGAGCAGCTCTCCAGCTCCTGCAAACGCTCCTCCGCCTTCAGATCTGCTGCTTCTGTACACAAACACACAAGTTTGAGAAAAATACTCAACTAGTTATAGCACTATTACTTATTGTGTATGCATGTGCAGTGTGTGTGTGTGTGTATTAACTGTGTAGATATATAAATATGCATTAAGTGTGTATAAATATAAAGGCGTGTGCCTGCATAGGGGCATGAAAACCAAACAGTCCCGGGGGAGAACATACAACTCCACCCAGCCTGTGTGAATCAGTGCAAAGTGACTCCATCATGAACCCTCCCTGTTCACTGCTCATATCATGTGGATGAAACTAACTGGTGCATGATGGGTAACTAAAGGTGAGGAGATCGGTGAGGGTACCAGAGTCACTGGGAAGGACCTCCACACTCCAGGCTTCACTTGTCGTCTCAGATATCGTAGAACCGCATGGTTCCAGAAGAACAGGACCAGGTCCGGCAAAACACAGGAGACTCCCGAGCATGTTCTCCACCGCTGCTCCTGATCAGGAGGAGAATAGAGAGTCAAAACACTACTCATATGAGAGGGATGGCAAGATAGAGTTATCCCTAAGGTGTGTGTGTGTGTAATAGAGAGTGGGCGAGACACGAAAACTCTCTCTTTTCTATCCTCCCCTTCATGCCCTCGTCTGCACCTTGCCTCTTTCTCTTGCCCTCTCACTCATTAAATTTCTCATGCCCTTTTGTGCCCTTTTCATCCTCTTGCAGTCCCCATTCTCTTGTCCCTCTCTTTCTCCCGCCCAATCTCTGTGACTCACTAAATGTTCAGGTTACTACTGTAAGACAGGGAGAAACGATGTGAGAGAACAAAAACATGCGAATGCAGAGTGAGAGAGCAGCTGTAGTGCAAACTCAGACTTCCCACCTCTCAGGTAAAAGATTAACTGACAAAGGGGTGGAACAATTAGACGCTGTGCCTCATTATGACCATAATCTTATCCGTGAGTTAATGAGATATTAATGAGCATTTAATGTGAGTCTCATAAACTGAACCCTCAGAGACAAGAACATAAAGAAACTGCAGCTGATTCACTTAATGATGAAAACCCCACCTGCCACGAAGGCAGGGGTATGTATGAGGGGCAAGAGAATAAAACCGAAGGTCAATAAGACTGGGGGGGGGGAGGAGGGGGAGATCAAGACAGGAAGAGCAACTAAGGAAAAAAAGAGCTAAAGACAGAAGCGTGTGAGAAAGAACAGGGAGAGAGAAAAACAAGTCATCAGGCAAAAGCAACAAAGCAGAGTGAGAACAAGTACCAATTGTGCGAGAATGTTGTGGTGAGAACTGGAGAAAGCGTACGCACTTGAAAAAAATGGGAAAGTGAAAGAGAAAATAAGAGTAAACGTGAGTGAGGGTGTGAAAGAGCGCGAGTCCAACGGAATGAGAAAGGTGAGGTGTGAGAGAGGGCGTGCGAGTGTGAAAGGGTGTGTTTGGAACAATGAAAGGAAAGACAGGGAATCTAAAGACAGAGATGCAATGGTAGAGTATAAGGCAACACTTTGGGGAACAGTCCTTTGCAGCCGTGCACTAATGGAGACCGATGTGAACACAAAGCAAACGTCTGGGACCAAAAGGAAACCATTCTTCACAGAATTCTCCAAAATAGTGCGTAAGGGTTCTGATGGCGGCGCAGTCACGTTTCTCCTGAAGCTACTTCACGGTGGTTCAGTCAGAAGGGAAATGAGTTTTTCATTTTAGGAAATGAAAACTGGGTTTCTCACTGCAGCAGATTACACGCACTGAATCCGGTAAAACACATCAAACCTAACAGCAGCTCTCTACTGTTCCTGTTTTGTGATGTCACAGTGGGAGGGGCTGCATGGTCGACTTGGCCCAGTTGTACACCTCCTGCACAACCTCACCTGGGACTGGCACACGGTGATCTAGTCCAAAGAACCTATCAGAAAGCATGTTCTCCCTGTAGCAAAAGCTAAGCTTTTCCTTTTACAATTTGATCACAACTTTTTCCCGTGATTTATTCACAATAATGCAAAACCTCGAGTGCCTTATTGCTTTTATGAAAAGGTTACAAACACACTATAATAAAAAAAAACAAAGTTTGATTTATAAATGCGTTCAGAAAAAGCCAAATCGTTAATAACCTGGTGTGACGCGGTGGCGTTGGGGGGAGTGGCGGAGCCGCGGCGCTAATCAAGGATGACTGTGTGCCACCATATAAGCTGCTGAAACACACGCTGCGGAGAGAGACACCGACCACAGAGCTGGTGGGACTGAGGACCCAGCACGGCTACTTAAAGAACTGTAAAAGCCCAGGATTCTGTATGTAGTCGTGTTGGGTCGGTAAATAAAGCCAGTTCTGTGTGCTGCACTTCTGTCTCCAGTCCTCATCCTTTCCACCCCACGACACTGGTGGCACGTGGCAGAGGACGTCACTTGCAAGCTGCGCGGGTATGTTCTCCAGTGGGGTGCACGCCCCGACCCAGGCTGTCGGCTGTCGCTGAAGGCAAAGCGGAGGTGGGCGGGAGGTTTCAGCCGCCGTCGATGGAGCTGAGATGCTGGGTGGCGTCACTCATCATGGCAAAATGGGGAGGCGCGGAAGGCACCTGTCGCCGGACTACTGGACCTGCCGCTTTTGTGAGGCCATCGGCACGGGAGGACGGAAGAGCCTACGTGGACCGGGATGGCATGCAAGTGGCCCTACGCTGGAGAGATGACGTCAGGAGCGCATGGGCAGACCGATTCGCGTGCATGGAGGCGGGAGAAACATCGTGCGGACTCTCTCCCTCTCTCCACGGCAGCTTGTGCACACAGTCATTCTCATTTTTGACAGAAGCTTACATGGACAAAAGAGCCCGCACAGTGACAGACAGACGGACAGGCACGCACACATGGAAGGATGTGCCCATATGGATTATCATAGGGCCGAACAGGAACCCAAACAGACATGCTCGCAGGGACATTAAAGCGGGCAGAGCACACAGACGTGTACACAGCAACGGATGAGCACAGGTACGCACAGGCACACACCTCACTCTGCCAACACACACTCACATTAAGATGTGTCTAAATCCATGCAGGGTGGCACGGTGGCTTAGTGGTTAGCATGATCGCCTCTCAGCGCTGGGGATTCCAGGTTTGAATCCCAATTTGGGTAGAGTTTCCATGTTCTCCCTGTGTCCACATGGGTTTCATCCCACATTCCAAAAACATGGATTCAAGTTAAATTGGCTGCTCTTAATTGCCCCATAGTGTGTGTGTGTGTGTGTCCAGCAAGATGTTCTCCATTGGATGGGCATAGGGAACCCCATGAATGAAAACAACAAATGAATGAATAAATCCATGCAGTAACTTGGTTCTCATGAACCAATTAAAACTGAGATCTAATGTAACTTTATTTAAAACCACTGATGACCCCATCGTCTGACCTGCGATCTCCTGAAGTCGGTCTTCATCCATATTCGGATCAAAGTCACTCCCGAGGACGTCGGTGCTCCAGGTCTCACTGACCGTCTCGGACACGTCCCGGTCTTCTGTCAGACCCATCATGTCTCGGATCTCGAACTTTCTCAGTTTATCATCCAGATTGTCCTGAGTGGTGGCTGCAAAGATCAAATGCACAGAACAGAATTGGAACCTTAAGAATGGCCTCGTAATAACTCTGGTACGAGGGGAACATGTTCCCCATGTTCATATGCTGCAGCACTGCCGACCTCACTGAAAAAACCTCCTGTGCTTACAAGGAACACATGAAATCTGATTGGAACCAACAGAACCACAGACCTTGTTCATGTTCCAGCAGCTGCAGAGCTTCTACACCGTTACTGGCTGATGGTCCAGCACCCAATTCAGATACTGACTCACCCTCCAAATCCAGAGAGGAGACCGAGTTGGAGCGGTTTGATGGTCCTGTAAGAGGAGATACACTTATCATCAGGTGCACAGAACTGATTGACGTGATCACGCGTCATTTCCTATGAATTTGATTGGACCAACTAAAGTTCAATATTAAACATGCTGCAAATGTGTGAATACACATACAGCATATTGTTCACCCATGCACACGGTCACACAAAGACATGTGCACACATGCGCACAAACATATACACACACACACACGCAACACACAAAGACAGAGACAAATACACACAGATCTGTACCTTCAGAGATTCCTTCCAGATTGTCACTGCAGAGTGAGAACCTGAGGGTTTTATCTGGTTTCCCATGCAATTTGTGTACATCAGCTGGTGCATCCTGAGCTCCATCAGTCAGCTGTAAGTTCAGCACCTGCAGCATAGACACCAGCTTTCTGTATTGCATTCACGCAAGTCGCACACCAACGTAGCATACGCATTAGACAGTTGATGTTCATTAGAGGAAGGGCTTGCACAACGAGTCACCCTCATCGACAAAATCGATTACAGAAATACACCAATTTGCATAACTTGCGACAATGTGTCGCCAAATTGGATGCATGTAAAGTGTTTTTGTTATTAGCGGTCACTCAATACCGCACACGTGTCTGGTTTTAATTTCGCTCCGGGTACATTTAAACTATTTTGTCTGCAAGATTTGTGGGCTACATGTCATATTTGCCTCTAAAGGTCAATTAGAGCGTTGTTTTGAACCAGGAATCATTTAGTTACAACCATTTTATTTTTAGGTCCTGTTTCATTTTTAGGTCCAGTATTTTTTGATAATACATCTAAGAACACAGTAGTGATGGTGAAAGTCATTTTAAAATCAGCCACCATTATTGTTATTCTAATGTACTTAATATTTTTTGTGCTGATTAGGCCATCCCCAAGCCATAAATTCACCAAATTGGCCTCAGGGACTGATGCTGATGTTTGTGAAAAGTTGTAGAACTATTGAGTACAGCATTTTTGGAGTTTTAGATTTAAGTAATGAATTAATTATAATTTTGATGTATGGATAATTTGAGTAACTGAATATAAAGGTTAACACTGTGCTTAATTGCATTTATTAGTTCATTCATTCATTTGTTCTCATCCGCCTAAACCTCTATGAGGTCATGGGGGGCTTATCCATGCCCATCCAGGGGAGAATGTCTCGGGCGCTGGGCAGATACACCCAGGACAAGGCGTCAACATAATCGCTGGGCACACTTATTCAAACACACTGTATGGGGCAATTTAGAGCATTCAAATAAACTGAATCCATATTTTTGGACTATGGGAGGAAACCGGAGAAACAGGAGTAAGCACATGCAAACACGAGGAGATTGTGGAAACTCCACCAAGATTGGGATTCGAACCGGAAATCCTCAGCGCTGAGAGGCGAACGTGCCACCTCTGTTTAATTTTTTGATAACAAACAGCTCATGTTGACTAAAAAAAATGTAGGACTTGTTCACGAAAGTAGGCTTTTAAAACTATGCTAATTAACAAAAATCGAAGCGTGCATAGCTTATGGGTTGAAATTGCAAATTGGTTTGTTTGGAGTCTGAAAAAATGTGTGCAGTCTGTGATAACTTTTGGGTAGAAGTTAGAAGCCTAAATATGTTTTGTCACAATATGAAGCCAATCAGTGTTATTTTTTGTTTTTGGAGAAGATGCCCACCAGCTGCACCTACACCTAAGTTTGGTGTCTGTAGGACTTAAGGTCTAGGCTGCCCAACGCCTTTTTCCCGAGGAAAGAAAAATAATTAAAAAAAATCGGAGCAAAATCAATAGAGTTTTTAAGCACTTTGTGCTCAAACCCCTAAAAACAATGCAATATTCTTTTATAATTTCGGAGAACTTAGTTAGAAATTCCCAACAAACATAATAGTAATAGCTGTACATTGACTAATCAGGGGGAATAAAAAAGATTAACCAAAAACATGTATTCTTAGTTCCAGGTTTTACAGAAGAGTCTCCATCAACGAATCAGTAAATGGGGTTGTGTGCACATAGTTGCCGGTACCTCGTTCTCGGACATCATCCCCGGCATGGTCTGAGGAGAAGTTCCCAACGAGATGACAAGCACTTCCTCGGGCAGGACTTCCTGCTGAGCTTCCTGGGTGCCTCCATCAACCTCACTGTCCTGCGCAATATTGGAGCGCGAGCGGCTACGTGATGCTGCATGTAGGAGGAGAGAATGGAGCATTAGTGCAGGTCTACACCAGGTTCTTTGCGTAGGGATTTGCACATTGTCCTTTTAGCAGAAGCTCGACTTTTCCTCCTACAATCCTAAACATACTAGTTGGTCAAATTGAGAAAAGCTCTAGATGCAGATGCCCAAGTTCTCATGAGCTGGGTTGGTGACACATCCTGGAAATTTTGCCCAATAAGTACCTGGGAAAGCATATAAACAGCCCGGAACCCACATTTTCTCATGGTCATTAAGTCACGACCCACTTTTATAGAAGAAAAAACAAACAGTCTTTGAAAAACAGCCTTAAAAAATTATTAAATATACATGTAGCTGCAAAGTGAATTTGAGAGCAATTACTTTCTGAAAACTCAGAAACCAGCCCAAAATGAATAGATATTCCCATATACGCAGGTTATATTTGGTTTTACTAATTTGCCACCGATCATAATCATAAATTTTTTTTAAGGGTAACTGGTAAATTAACAGTGGTTACCATGGCAACCTGAATGCAGCGTATGTCTGATTCGCGTCTCCCTCAGTCTCTTTTTTCAAGATAAAAGACCAGAACAAAATAGATGAAAATTTTTGCTAATCCATCCGCAAATACTTTGTGACATTTACAATCAATGAAAACTAAGGCATCAATTTCCAGTCAAGTCAATGAAAATCCAGTTCATTTTTTCTAGACTCCAAAATACATAAAACATATTTTATAAAGAATAAATGTAGTGTTTAATACTGAAAATAGAACAAGCTAACTCTATACGGTTTCCATTATTCAATAAAAAAAATATAATACGTGAATAATGTGAATACTAAAGAAAGGTTCAACATTTAACAGAACAGCATTCACATTTCATACCATCCAACTGTTTTTAATTAATCCAAATTAATAAAACTTTACAACATCTCCAATCTCTGTTTTGTAAGCACATTAACGCCTTTCGCTACATTAGCTTCTTTTTCGCTCTTGTATTGTTTAATGCTCTTTTTTTCATGAACTGCTGAATCTGGAAACTTTTTTGGTCCCATGATGGAGTAAAACAGAAAATCGACAAAACACTGAATCTGGTGATATCCAAAATCAATAAAAACAAAGGTTCCACTGTATTTATTTTTTAAAAAGCTGTCTGTGACCCACCCAGGAATGTGTCCGCGACCCACTTTTGGATCACCATTTGACGTGATCCAACATTTGATGCATACGCACTACAAGGCATACTGCAAGCAAACTGTTCATATAGCAGGCCAACCCACACTGTTGCTATATTAAAAGTAGGCATGTAACGGAACACAAAATTCAGTTCGGTGCACACCATGGTACGAACCACACGGTTCAGTGCAAATTTGGTACAGTTATTTTTATCAAGATTTTATATTGATAAGTAATTATGTTACACATATAGATAAATATAAGGTTTTTTCATTTAATAAATCATAAATAAATATGAAATACGATTTAATTTAAAAAATGCATTTAGCATTTTTCATCAATTTAAAATGACTTGTTAGGACATCATGGACCTTCTAAATTTACGAAACACCGAATAAAAAAATTGTGCAATTGCAAAAATATAATATAAAATAAAAGTTAAGCATTTGGTCAAATTTGTAATAATGTTTTTCTGCCTTCCAGAGTTACAAAATGTAATCAATTTTTAGGTTTTTGTTCAGAAAAATAAGTTTGTCAGTACTGAGAGATATTTGCGGTAACTGTAACTAATGATTGCTTAAAAGCAGTGGAAATAAGTTGACAGTTTGCAGGGTGTGGGGGGTTGTTGTATTAGCCTTTATTACCCCGCCGAATATGCCTCAGCATGGTTTAGGGGTTTCTGGTAACATAATCCCCATTCGTTCGACCTCCTGCACTCCAGTGCTGGTTAGTTCACATGGAACCCAAAATTTTCCTACGTGTTTGATTTAAACGCAGCGGGCCGGTGTTTCTTTTCCACTCGCCATCAAATCGCCAATAAACTTTATTTCTGCCTTTTTGGTTTTCGTCTGTTCCCATAGAATGTACATACTGCATATTCTGCGTGTGACTGTGCGTACCGATTGGTCCGTAAAAAAAAAAAAAAAACAGTGTACTGTTACACCCCTAATTAAAAGTGTTGTTAAATGTCAGTATGGAGGCCTCATATGGAGGCTGTACCTCATAACTTGACCTCTACGCAGTTATGGTGCAAACTAGCAACTACAGCATTCTCGCACATACAAGCTACAAGCACAGTGGGCACGCAGCTTAGTGCCATCATTCACGGCGAGTCGACTGTGCTACGCACCGAACGAGGTCGCAGAGGGTAAATGAACAGACAGTGCAGAGGCCGACGTCTCCCAACACGTTATGGCCGCTAACTGCTGTCCTGATCATCAGCGGCAGCGAAGACAAGAGTGAGAACAAGCAGAAAGACAGGGTGATTAAAGACACACAGCAACTCTGTGAGTGGGCTCGCCCACGTTAAACCCATGCAGACCTGAGTGGAGTGGGTCCTTTGACTGTCTGTGCGGGGTGAACCATGGGAAACGGGATCATGGAGACATCCAGCAATGAATGAATGATACCAAGATGCAGGGAGAGGGACGTGTCCCACATCACCATCCGTACCCTGCTCTCTGGTGGTTTTCCGGGGGTCCTGATCATTAGTATTAGTACCAAGCAGAAGGACTACAGAATGTAATTCTAAGACTACAAAGTCCATCTATATGGGAGGTGGAGCTAATGTAATGGACAACAGATGTGTTTGGACTAGTTCACCCGTCTCCAACATGGCTGTCACACTATATAGTGCACCACATCTGAAAAAAGAAGTGATTTTGATGGTGCAAAAGATCGTAAGTAGAATGTACAATAAAGGGGGGTACTGTCAGGGGCAATTCGGTTGCTCAGGCTGTTGCTCTTGACCGGTTGGGACTGAGGAACCATGATAGCGCTCTTGCGCATTCACTCTCACGCCCTCCCCCTTTCCCTCTCTCTTGCACGCTCACCCACCCTGTCTCGTCCCCTTGCCACCCTTTCGCTCACCCTCGCAGACTCTCCCAAGGACCCACAAACCCAACGTTGGTGGACTTAAACATCTAATAGCAAAGCGTGACACTGCATTAGTTCTAGATGATCTAACACTTCCATAAGCAACAAGTCGTGGAAGCTCAGGTACCTATAGGCAGTCGGTTCCTCCTATTGGCTGGTGTGGTCGCTGGTGAGAGCTGGGGTGTGTTGGAGGGTGTAAGCTCAAGGCTGTTGCTCGTGACCGCGTGGGACTGAGGAACCGTAATGAGCAGGTTCTCCAGGGCAAGGTGGTCCTCTTCACGGAGCTGATCGCCTGCAGTCACGCTGCGCACAAACTCCACCTAAACCCGCAAGAGCAGAAAGGAGAACTCACGTTATCTAAACTCAAAACATGACGTTGCAAACACCAGAGCTGTCGTGGTCGCAGTGTCGGTTTCTTCGCCTCCCACAGCCCACAATCCAGTGCTCCACCCACAGATCACGACGTAAAGACGAATATCCTAGACACGGCTGGTCAGCTATATAATTAATTAGTACTAATTAACCAGGTCATATACTTTAATATGAATATATTTTAATATGGTTCCAGAATGAAAGGTTGGATTCAGTGACATTTCATCATATCAGATGTCGAAAGTGTATCTGAGTGATAAGAAACAATACAACCATCGGCTGTGACTTCCTGTTTTACAGAGGGACAGATATGAGGGGGTCACGCCGTGACTCTCTTCCTCCTCTCTCACTATGAAAACAGATCGGAGCCGACCGACGATGCGAAATCAGGAAACGATACTAGAAATCCGACCGACAGTTCAATGAAAAACTAGAAAGGAATGCCGAACTGGCGGGAAGAGGAGGCGGCTCTGGGTCAACTCCGCCCACAGGGAGGAGTTTCCGGCAACCGCGTTGGACAGATGGAGGAATTGTAATTTGAGCATCTTTAATGATAATCTGGAAGAATGACCAGATTGAGAAGGCCTGGGAATTGGAACCATGTTTAGGGATCAGATTTGGGCGATGCAACAGATATTAAACCAATTTACCGGTGGATCAGAAATGATTTACTGTCCTCTGAACTATCTCAACCAAATTAAATCTGTAGTGTCATTTAAATGACTCATGGTTCAATTCCTTTTAATGATTTTGCAGAGCGCGTTGGTACAATTGATCTGAACCTTGCCTTCATGATCCCTTCTGATGTGAATTTTAAATTTATTAAGTGGTTTAGACTCCTTAGGGCTGCTGCCAGTAGGAGGAATCACAGTGGATTTACACTGCCCAAAAAAATAAAGATAAACACTTAAACAACACAATGTAACTCCAAGTAAACCACACTTTTGTGAAACCAACCTGTCCAGTTAGGAAGCAACA
>JAOUQT010301457.1:0-13783 GCA_025769995.1 Xyliphius kryptos | reverse complement strand
CTCACACATCCACACCCTATAGTATACGAGGAAATTCAGAGCATTTAATTTACCTGTAATCCATGTTTTTGGATTGTGGGAGGAAAGCGGAGAACCCGGAGAAAACCCACACGGACACGGGGAGGACATGGAAACTCCACCCAGATTGGGATTCGAACCAGGAACCCCTAACGCTGAGAAGTTAAGAACTAAGCCACCGTGCTGCACTTTTTTCTATATTTTTATATAATTAAAAACCATAAAAAATTATTTTAAATTCAAATTGAGTAGCACATCATTATAAACCATTGTGCATTGAGCCTGATTCCACATACACAATCAACCACCTATGAATGGTGGGAAGCCTGTATTTTTACCTTACACAAGTCATTAACAATCTATAGACTGTTCAGAAGGGGCCAGCATGAGGGACAGGGAGTAGTAAAAGCCAGAGTGACCCCTTTCTGCCTATTGAATGAATTGTGGGTCGATAATAAAAATCAGTGGGTGTTTCATGTGTGACGGAGGTGACATATGACAGCTGGCGTGCTAATTAGATAGTGCTAAGTGAAGTGTTTGGCATGACTTTTATAACTACAAGGCCTTTTACAATGGAACATTGTCATAGAACAGTTTTACAGCTCACGGACTGAAAATCGATATTGGGCCCTATTTTGGCGCTTTTTAGCAAGTCGTCAACTGCACAACTTAATTTAAGGCGTTTCAGTGCACCTTTGCTACTGCAAAGATGAGAAACGTACAGCTTACACAAAAGTCGTGTACTAATTCTCTCAAATGATTTATTCATGGGAGCGTTTTGAGCACAACATGCAATAAACCAATCAGCGGTGCACTCTGACTTTGGTGGATTGCTATTTCAGCGGTGCAGCTAACTGGACTCAATGACCTCGTCCATGAGGTTTTCCATTTTACTGTGAATGAAGAACATACTCTATGTTATAGACCAGGGTTATGTAATTAGAATTTAGTGAAGTCCAGTTTGTCAAAATTTCTAACTTGTGTTAGGATTTAGTACTATATCCTGTATAGCAAAGTAGCCTAATAGTTAGCATCTTACTGTTAGCATTTTAGGTCATCGACAACTAAAAGACAAAACAAATTACAAATATTGAGCCCTCACTCACTGACTCATCACTAATTTTCCAACTTCCTGTGTAGCTAAAAAGCTTATTTCTTGAAGTTCACTTACAAAAGTTAATCATGTTTCATTTCAAAATTCTACCCGTATCGGCCATAATGGTTAACAACATCCACCATCATGAACTTTCTTACTTCTGGCCCCGTCTTCATGAAATTTGACACACATCTTGCATGTGCAAACCAAAAACGATGTACGCATTGATACCACTGTCGTCATATTGATATTCCGATTGGGAGCCGCGCTTTATGGTATTTATAGTACAATGGGTTTCAGGTATTTTTCTAGTTGTTCATAAAACTTTCCTTCAAGTAAAAATAAGAGCTACATTAAAGTAACAAATTGATTTTGAAAAAAAAGTGCGTCACAATGTGCGTGCTAATTGAAAAAGTAATTCTTCTTGTACAGATTTTTCTTTAGGATTCTTTGCATCAACTTTTCTTTGCAATCTAACTAGCCATTTTTTGAGCACTTTAACCTCTAACTTGAGTGTCTTCTCAGGGTCAGGAACGAGCTCTTGCCTCAAGTGGACGAGTATCTCAGGGTCTTGTTCACGAGTGATGGTAAGATAGTGCAGGAGATTGACAGGCGGATCAGCGCAGGGTCAGCAGTGATGTGGACTCTGTACCGGTCTGTTGTGGTGAAAAAGGAGCTAAGCCACAAAGCGAAGCTCTCGATTTACCAGTCGGTCTACGTTTCTAGCCTCACCTATAGTCATGAGCTTTGGGTAATGACCGAAATAACGAGATTGCGAGTACAAGCGGCCGAAATGGGTTTCCTCCGCAGGGTATCTGGGCTCTCCCTTAGAGATAGGGTTAGAAGCTCGGTCATCCGGGAGGGACTCGGTGTTGAGCCGCTACTCCTGCGCGTCTAAAGGAGCCAGTTGAGGTGGTTCGGGCATCTGGTAAGGATGCCTCCTAAGCCTCCCCAGGGAAATGTTTCAGGCAAGTCCTGCTGGGATGAGACCCCGGTGAAGACCCAGGAAACGCTGGAAAGATTATTTCTTCCGGCTGGCCTGGGAAGGCCCTGGAATCCCCCCCAGTTGAGCTGGTGGTGGTGGCTGGGGAGAGGGACATCTGGGCCTCTCTGCTTAGGTTGCTGCCCCCGCGACCCGAACCCCGGACAAGCAGAAGATAATGGATGGATGAATGGATGAACCTCTAACTGCTGCTTCTCGTTTGGAAACATGCCTGAACATGCTCCGTGCTCCCGAATCTCCACAGATCGGATTGGCTGGGCAGCGCCTTTGGTGATCGTACTACGCACGTGATTGGTCTGTGAGTTCACTGCACCGTAAAGCCCAGTACCGTAAAGACAAGAAAATAAATAATGAGAATTAAATCACTAGTTTATGGGTTTGGGCTCTCAGTGAGCAACGTCTTGGTCCGGACCCGGACTGCGGTCCACCCATTAGTGACCTCTGGTGTAGACTATGTACTATATTATGCACTATGTCTGTTGGGTTACCTTCCAAAGTCTATATGTAAAATGAGGATACCAAAGTGCCCCAGGTGTCGCTGTGTGCGTGTGACTGTTCTGCTCTGCGATGGACCAGTTTGAACAAAACAATGCAGAACATGTAGATTTCACTTACTTGCGTGACCATGTATCTAAAAAAAATAAGTTGTGAAATCCATGGTTTGAGCGAACAGAGGTGGAAAGTGATGTGTGTGGCGGTAAGAGGTGTGAAAATGCAGGAGCGTAATTTACGACCAGGGGAATTGATGTGTCATTCACCTTTAGACATTCCAGCAGGAAAATCCAGCTCGCCTTCCTATTTTAATTGAGTAATTGACTGCAAATGGAGTAGTGGCAGCTTCGAGGTGAAGGTGCTACAACATTGACGGGAAGGTTCTCATTGTAAAAATGTGAAAACTGCAGACGAGCTGCTGGTGGGCCACGACTGAGCCCACAGGCAAGACAGCCCTAACGGTTGGAAGCAAATTAGCCCGAATTAATTAATAATAGGCAGTATTTTACACAGTCTGAGCACCTGGGAGATGAAGGCTGGGCCTCATGATGGGTCTGGTTTTCAAAATACAGTATAGTTAATTCATATATCAAGTATCATTAACACCCCATTGTTAAAGTTTTGAATTCAAACACAGATGCTAATCTTTGGAAATGACTATGGAACATTTATGAATTGCACTTGCTGAGAATGGGTCACTGTAGTAAGAATTCCAGTGGTAGCTGTATGATACTTGAGCCAAAAGAATCTGTGTGGTTTGTTGCTAAGCAGCTGGGAGAAGAAGTTGACCGGCGTAGCATAGCAGCGTGTACAGTACAAACAGAATAAGTGTATTGGATACTGGAGACACAAAAGATCTTGTGATAGAGGCAGCAGACAGGTGCAAACATGAGGTGTGTCTGCGTGTGAGAGAATATTTCACCAAAGACTTTCACAGCTGAGCTGTAACTCATGGAAATATTCTGCTTTATCAGACAGATTTTTTAAATATTAGTCATCAAGTATATTATAAATCTCTTCTTATTATATTTCGCCCCTATCTATACCAATAAATGCCAAAGCCCTCACTGACTGCCTGACTCCTCACTAATTCTCCCAATTCTCGAGTACCTACAAGGCTGAAACTTGGCACTGTGAGTCCCTATCATGTCCTGGAAAAACTAAGTACTTCTCACCGTTCTTCATTTGATGGTTCGTTCGATATCACCATGAAACGCAAGACCCTCCAGAGTTAGATTGAGTTCTTCCAAAGTACCAACAGATCTGGAACTTGGCTCCTTTATTCCCTGTCATGTACTTCTCACAAATTTGATGGTTTGTTCAATATTGCCACCAAATGCAAGAATTCTCCAGTGTCACATCGGGGTCTTCCCAAGTACCTGAAACTTGGCACCGTGATTGCCTTCCAAGTCTTTGGAAAAAATAACCGTTCCTTGCTTTCCTACGTTCAATTGTCTGTTTGGTACCGCCAACGAACACAGCACCCCGGATGGATTGCGGTCTTCGTGAATTTCTGCAAAGCAAACCTACTGATAAATTCACGTGAGCAAGCAACCGCGTGGACACCGTAGTCACAACTCTCACTATATTCATTCCACATATTAATTTCAGATTTCAGATAAGGCACAAACCTTCATTCATTCATTCATTATCTTCCACTCATTTTTTTTATGAGGGTCGCGGGGGGGTTCCCCATGCCCATCCAGGGGAGAATGTCTCGGGCGCTGGGCAGCTACAAACAGTAAAAGTCGCTAATCCATCGCTGGGTACACACTCACACAGCCACACACACATACACACACTATACAGGGCAATTTAGAGCATTCAATTTACCTTCAAATTTTTGGAATGTGGGAGGAAACCGGAGAACCCGGAGGAAACCCACACAGACACGGGGAATTGACAATTGAATTGTTTGTTTGGTAACACCATCGAATGCAACACCTCAGATCGATTGGGGTCTTCGGGATACTTACAAAGCTGAAACTTGGCTCCGTCATTCCTTATCGTATCCTTGGAAAAAAATACAAAGTCACATTAGAAAGCAACTGTAGTCACAACGCACACTATATTTATTCCACATATTCATTTCAGATTTGTAATTGCCACAAACCTCATTCAATTGCCGTTGTTATCAAGTTCTTCACCGCAGCGTAGTTCCTTACAAATAATAGTTGCCACAACTACTATAATCCCACTGAACCTGAATGTTTGCACATTGATGGCCTGAGAATATTCAACTTATGTAGATCTATAAACTACATCTATAAAATAATCAAAATGAATTCAATGGATCCATAAGTTGCGAAATAATGAGGTGTATTTAATAACACTGCTGCTGGGTGTAGATATAAGTCCATCAGTTTTAGCTGTGGTTTGAATTAAAGCCCCACTGAACCCATCCATTATTAAACTGATGACAAACGCTATGCTTCTCTAACGTAGATCTGTGTGCACACGTACACGTGGTGCCTATGTGGTCTCATGGCCACCGATCCATATGGACACATCAATGAGAGCCACATTTAACAACTGCAGAGTCGATTATAAAACATCTGTGGGAGCTTCCCCCCTCAAACCCTTACTGGAAATCTGGCTGGATTTGTGTAAGTATTTCCCCCACATCACACACGCTTGCCATGGCAACCACCATCATGTGCGTCCTGTTTACGTGACTTTGACGAAATCCCGGGCCGTTGGTTCGGTCCTATAAAACTGCAGAACCACCTCAGAAAGTATGCATCCCAACCACCAAAATTACGGACCTCATTCGTTTATTGGAATGCCTTATCGCTGGTGACGCCTTCCACAGGCCAAGCGGCGTGTGCCTTTCGCTGACTCAGCACTCGGTCTGGCTTTGCAGGGAGGAAAAGGACACTGACAGGACAATCAGCCTGCCAGGAGTTTTAAAACACACAATGTGATTTGTGTCATGATTTTGTTGCCTGAATCGTGGATTGGGCTTTAAGTCATACTGTACATTCTGCACGTTCAAAATAATTCAGAAATGGTCTATTTTTTAAAATATAAAGTAATAAAGGTCGGAATTGCAACTAAGACAACCATACAATGCTACAGTGACCTTTTGGGCAATTTGGCCCTTCTATACACATTATATTCACAAAAGTACTGGGAAATCTTTTATCTACATCCAAATGACCTTTTGTGACATTCCAAGTCTGAATGGTTAGGTGGTTCATGTCATACCAAAACGCAATGATTAAGAGGTGTGTCCCAATACTTTTTTTCCAGAGTATTTAAAATAGTACAAAAACAAAAGTATTTATATAAAATTTTCAGTGTAATGCAAATATATGTCCTAACCACTTACAAGACAAAATTCCCACAACCATGAAAAGAACATACAAATTCTACACAAACAAGTCCCAGATAATGACCAGGCTCTTCTTGCTGTGAGTTTAAAGTAAAATTGGAAAACAATAATTACATATTTTTAAAAACTGTGCACCTACAAATTGTTTAAACCACTAAGATTATGATTTACAAATAGTAACCACACATTTCCAAAGTTTTTTCACACAAAGGTACTACATACATACTGTATTACATAATGTTCACACTGATAATTGCACTACGTGAATTTTTATAGTCCTAAAAGGATTTAATAAAAAATAATACAGCAACCAGCAACTATTAGATAGGATGATTAATCCTACCGACAAAAAAGTCGTTATTTTCAGCATAATTCTTCTACAAAAAAACTGTAGCTATTTAATCGCCTGTATGTTTAACAATGAACCAACAGCGGCCTCTAGTGGCGATAAGGACAGTTTGCATGCTATTGAGACGTTAAGTTTTGCTGCAGTAACTGAAAACCATGCAAAATTAGAGGTCTTATTGATTCTACACTTATTTAGCTAGCCCCTATACCCCCCCCCCCACATACACACACACACGTATATATATATATATATATATATATACATACATACAAGTTTTTACCCTTAAAATAATGTGCTGTTTGACAAACATAACATTATCTGGTTTGTTGCATGCTGCATGTGTGTGATAAGAAAAAAGTATAAAAATCTGTGGTTTCTGGGTTTGAGGTGTATGCACATTATACACAAACAAAACTATGGCCAGTGAAATAGGTTCACTTCAGGTTTAATAAAAGCCCATTTAAACATTAGAATACTGAAACGGCAGGTTTATTTAAAAAACGCATTGTTCCATTTTTTTTTTTTTTTTTTTTTACAAATCACAGTAGTTAAAAAAGTATTACAAAGGATTACATTTTTTGCAGACTCTGCAAAACATTCTGATTGTTGCCTTACTTTCTTTTTTTTTTTAATAATAAAAGCCCTTATAGTGTATTATGTGGTTTTGTGTCATATCATCATCGATGGTAAGTTTTGAGTTAAGAGGATTAACACTATTAAGTGTCTAATAGTACAATAGCTACAGGAACGGAAGGAGAACAAGGTTTCTGACCATTCTCTAAATCAAGAGCACTAAGACAGAGAACCTCACCACATGTGTGAAATCTGAAAAACTTATTACATGGTGTTAGACTTGGCATGTTAGTTTAAATTGGAGAAATAAGGCTTCATTTCTAAACGTGAGATCAATCCAGAGCTTACAATATTGCCCCCTTTTGCATATTATGTCCCACAGCAGTTTGTACAGAATGCATAAGGGTTCATAAGCAGAGACCCCGCTTTTTAAAAATTCAGACAAAAAAAAAAACAAACAAAAAAAAAAGATGCTGGTTTTTAACTTAACACAGCAAATTGTAAAGCGATGCGCTTTATCAAAATGTTATCATGTTTTATCAAACAGGTACATATAACGCTGGAAATTAAGTTGGGATGCTAAATCAGCAGATAAGCTTGCAGCCCTTGGGTTCCCAGCTTGTACTAAAAACACACAAGGTTTTACCAAAATACTAGCAGACATGCTAAGCTGCGTGTTTTACACTGGACCTGTAGAGGGCGCCAGTATCCATATACAGTCAGAAGCATTAGCAGACGTGCAGATTCCACGTATCCATAACCTATAAAATTCATACCAGCTTGACCCTAGCTTAGTCCAAGCATGGTTTCCACTAATCTCAGCAATATAAGAGAAACCAAAAGAGTTGCAGAGCAAAAATCGCAGCATTAGAAAGAACGAGAGAGCGTTGCTACATAACCACCACAGGCACTGACAGTAATTAGAGGAATGCAGTGGTCAGCTTGTGTGTCTGTGCATTTTTTTTTTTTTTAATATTTGCAATATTTTTTTACAAAATAATCAATACCGAAAGGCAGTAGCATGAGGCCTTTCCTGAGAAAAGCAATTGGTTTAGAAATCAAAGGCACCAGTGATGCCAGAATTAAATGTTTTTTTTTTTAGTTTAGCTCAAAAAAGCAAAATGTATGAACCCAGTGTTGCACAAATATTGTAGCATACGTAGGAAAAGAAAGTTATCCTGTTAATGTAACTCGCATCATACATGGGCTGTAAATCAGAGAATTCGAAACTAATAACAAAGTGCACGGCCGATTCCCAAAACAAGCCATTAAAGAACTTCATGCACAATTCTCATGTACATTTGCATACGTGCATCTCTTATCATGTCAAATACAAAGCAATCCGGAAAAAAACTCTTATAGAAACCCGTCCCACAATCTGAGATTAAGTGCATAGGCTTTTTAGTATTGACTTATTTAATTAGGGCCTGTGAATTGTTAGTGCCATTGTAAGATCTTAGCCATAAGAGCCTGCTAATACTTTATACAACATCCACAAACCCCTCCCACAACCACTGAAATACGACGATACCAGTGTGGCCACGAACCCAACATTTGTACAAGGCATTACACAACATAGCACAAATATAGACCATACAAAAAGAGATTGGAAAATCTTTAACCCACAAACATGGAACGCATACAGCGCAGAACCTGGGCCACTGTTTTGGAAGAGAGGTCTTGCTACAAAAGAGCTTTTTAAAACGCTTGGGTTTAGAAACAGTCAATGCCGTGCACGCCACACGCCGGGTGGAAGATCTATCGCTTTAAAACGTAAAGCACAAAGCTAGTGGGAGAACTATCATTTATCCACGTCGTGTACTTCTGAAGTGCTTAAAATGCAAGACAGTAATTTATAAGAGCTGATAGCATCTGATATAAGTGCTGTTTGTTCAAATATTACATCGCCAAGCAACACATCCTAATATATTCCGACACATTACCCGAGCCTATAATAAAATGGACCAATCACCGTGTTTTATCGTTATAGAGGCTTAAAATGATGCTTTTTCTGTAGTTAGGTATTTTTTTTGCCATTTCTTTCCTGTTAAGGATTAGCCTGATTCACACTCGGGCCCGGTGAGATTCTCTTGCACCTCTATTTTAGTAGCTGTTGATGATTCTAGCATATCTCTAGTGAGAAAAAGCATTTTCACATCGTCTGCCTGCAGCACACTACACTGACAGATGAAGCAGCCTTGAAAGGTGGGGGGGAAAAAAGAGACCAAAAATAGAAGATGCTTTAAAAAGTTTCGCCGTTGTCTCTCTTTTGGTTTACCCTGGTACAGGGATCAACGTACATTCCAGTCAAAATAAGGAACATTTTTCAGATCTAGTCAGTAAATGTGATTGCTCCTCAACAAGGTGATCATTTAGACCTGAACCTAATCAGATGCTTCCTGGAGGATTGAGCATTAAGGAGGAGAATTATAAGCATTGCAAGGCTACTACCACAATATTCTTTTTTTTTTTACTATTTAATC
Source organism: Xyliphius kryptos (assembly GCA_025769995.1). Classification (NCBI taxonomy): domain Eukaryota; kingdom Metazoa; phylum Chordata; class Actinopteri; order Siluriformes; family Aspredinidae; genus Xyliphius; species Xyliphius kryptos. The sequence goes on along the minus strand of JAOUQT010301457.1, from coordinate 4,435 downwards.
TCTTGAATTTATTGAAAGCCACGAGGCATGACAAATGGAAACACTTTAGCGGTTAAAAAAGGAACAGCTACTGTGCAATATACTCTGAATTTAAATATTCCTGAGTATTAATAAAGAAATTCGTCCACGACTATTAGATGTTCTCATGTTTCAGCTCTGTAAAAATAAGAGACGGGGTTTAATTCTTTCCAGGTTGCTTTCTGTCTGCAGAGGTAGAAGCTGGGCGTTTGAACTGGTGGGGGGGGGGGGATTATTAGATTCTTGTCTTCGCAAACATTTAAGTCAGATTTCTTTTGGTTGTGAGGAAGAGCATTCCAAAAGTGGTAGAAACCAAAGGCAAGGAAGATTCCCTGTTTTTTGTTTTGTAAAAGCTAAGTCTGATGTAATAAGATCAATGATTCGTGAAAAATGCTTAGTGGTTACCATGATTCTATGCATTCATTAGCATTATTATAATTATTACTTTTCGGACATGGTTACATCAGAAACCTTCTGTCTGCCTACACACCAAAATCAGAATCCGTCACATCACTATAATCTGAAACAAGTGCATCCTTCACAGCTGTCTATTTACGTCGATAGAAATCAGCAAGGCAAAAATAATGGAACCATTCAGATTACACAGAGTTTACAACCTAAAAAAAAACCATCTTGAGATTATTTTTTTTTTTTTGTGAGTTGAGGTGTTGTGTTCTAAAAAAGCCCCGGTTGTAGTGATCTGTTTCTGACCCGATACAAAGTAGTTCCTAAGTGGCGTTCTCCCCATGAGAGCCTCGATACAAAACCTAGTCGAGAAACCAAAAGGAAGATCTGAAAGCATTGTGTTTGTGTGTGAGGCAAACGTTGTTTAGTACCGAGACAAAATGCATCATTATTATGTATCACTGTTCTGGTTTAAAAAAAATGAGCAAATCCCTGCCGCTGGATTGGTTGCTAGGTGCAAGGTGTTGGCAATGCATACACTACCGCACTAAAGTTTGGGTTGATGCAGAAATCCGAACATCTGATATTTGACAGCTGGTATATAGAACCATAAAACAAAAATACTCTTTGACTTTTAGAGGAAAGGTCTTTCTTTTTGAACTATTTGAAGAATTAAATCTACGATTAATGACTCAGATACTCAACATGACCGTTTTATTGCTTCTTTTTTGCATTTTGCATACTGGTTTGTGATAAAATAATTGTAAATGGTTAAGTTAATGGACTACATTTGGACGCTGGGGCCTCTGTACACCAAGGTGAATTCAGTGTTCTTTATTTACTACAAAGAGTAATTCATATTGCAACTGTATATGTCATTTTGCAAAATATTTCTGCGCGACCCCAAACTTTTGACCAGCAGTGTAAATTTTAGACAATAAGTATTATTTTCCCGAAATAGGATTTGCAGGAGAAGCTCATCACAGCAGCACCATGCACGTTGCATGCTTTGGCGCCAGCGCCTACGCCTGGTGTTGAAGGAAGGGTTTCTGTGTGTGTGTGTGTGTGTGTGTGTGTGTGTGTGTGTGTGTGTAGATGTACAACAATAACAGTCATATAAAAGGAAGGCAAATCACCGCCGTGAAGACATTCTCTATGGTGTCATGATGCAGAATGAACACAGTGAAACGAGCAATGCAGAGTGAGAAAGAGCCAATTCGTTCTCTCCGTTTTCTTCATTCATCTAAAAGCTCCCACAGAAACCAAAGCTTTTTGCCTCAGGCTTGACCGAAAACGTGGCTCCAGAAGAAAGGCAAAGTGGCCCCGGACTAATTCCCAATACCAAAGATGCAGACTGGACACAGACAGAAGTCTCCCTGGGCTCCGCCACGCATTCTGTGGCCGAGCTGAACCAAGAGATTTTGGTCAAAGGAGGGTGCGCTAACAGAGACATATGCTCAGGAGATGTGAGGTGCAGATGAGGACGGGTGTCTCCAGAAGCACCAGCCTCGTTTGGTGTGTTGCTTGCGTAGGATTTCCTCTTCACGCTCGCGCTCCTTTTTCGAGCGGTTGTAGCGGTCTTCTTCTTTAAGAAACCAGACCGGAGGCCAGCGGTGCTTCTCAAAGTGCTTCTGGTTCTCTGGAAGAGAAAGCAGAGGAGATACAGGGAAGACAGATGAAATGTCTGGACATGTGACAGATGAATAGGGTGGGAATGAAAAACCTTTAAACTGAATTTGATTGATGATTAAAAAAACACCAGAGATGAAGTTAACAGTGAGAATTATGGCGTCAGAAAGGGTCCAAAAGTTTTTAGAACTCAAAAACAGAATTCGTAAGCCATTTTCTTCGTTGCACATTTATTGCGCCCGCGCTTCTCATTTATTGTGTCCGCGCTTCTCATTTATTGTGCCCGCGCTTCTCATTTATTGCGCCCAGGCGCCCGCTCTTCTCATTTATTGTGCTTGCTCTTCTCATTTTTGCGCTCGCTCTTCTCTCTATCGCCCCCTCGCGTCTAAAAATTTCTCACGTTTGATTTTTGTACTTAGGACCCGAATGAGTTGAGAGTTTGTTTACTTCTATCAGCTATTTTTAATTTTCATTATTTTATTTCCCAGTCCCACTTTTTAAAATGTGTTCATCCACAATTTGTCATAGTATAGCACGGCTGGGTGGGCTGGACTTTTCTCGAGCAGCCAATTACTGTCTAGATCCCGCCCACCCATTAAAACGGGTCCTAACTACAAAAATCGAACGTGAGAAATTTTGAGAAGCACGAGCGCAAAAATGAAACGCGCGAGCGCGAAATAAGTAGCGTGAGCACAAAAAATTGTGCAACGAAGAAAATTGCTTAAGAATTCTGTTTTTGAGTTGTTTTTGAATTCTGTTTTTTGGACCCTTTTTGACACCATAACCTTCCTTCCAAATTCTCAGGGGTACCATCATTTCTGTCCAAGTCTGTATATTGAGTTAATTTTTTTGAAGAATTCTGTTGGAACACCGTTAAAAAGCAATAATTTTCATTTGTTCATTTATATAGCATTTTTATTTATCATTACTTTTGTCAGATTTATGTTATTTTTGTGACCATTGTGGGTTTTCCCCTTTATTAACCAAAGGGTACAAACAAAGTTGTCCACGTGTGTATATACATAACACATACCCCGACACACATACATGTGTTTACATATACACACACGATTAGCCATCATAAAAATAATGATGCTGGAAACTTACCAGGAAGCACATAAAGTCGAGGGCGAGGACGGTGGGCACACCTCCGAAAGGCAACCCCTGGAGCACGGTGCTGCGGATCCGAGCGGAGTAGCAGTAATCTTTGGAGTTGTTGCAGTTGGCAAACCCCTCACAGACCACTGACCCAAGACTCAAAGTCATCATGAGCAGCTTGCAGTTTACAGTCGCATCCTGAAAAAGAACCTGGTGAGACAAAACCGCACTGTGAGGAACAGTGAGGAGTCAATATACTAAACAAATCCACTGCTAAGCATTCCCTACTTGTCTGACTTCCACCTGTCTCTTATTTTGAAACAGAATGAACGTCTTCAGGAGATAATAGGCTACAACGCATCACGATGCTTCAGGTCATGCCAGTTAACTGGAGAGCCAAACAGCATGACTCCAGCCTCATGACAAATGTTAGAAGTGTTGCCTCCCAACAGTGACACAATGAGACAAAAATGTCGTCTGACTGAGACCACTGCTCACCCGGTTTTTTAAATTCACGATGGTAAGAGTAAACGTGGTCCAAATCAGATCAATTATCTTCTGCTTAATACTTTACTATGGTTGCGGGGGGTGGGGCTTCACATGCCCATCCAGTGAAGCCCCAGAGAATGTTTCGGGCAATGGGCAAATGTACTCAGGATGGGGCACCAATCTATCGCTAAGCATACACTCACCCACCCACACCAAACCATGTGTACACGGGGAGAACATGGAAACTCCACCAATATTGGGATTCAAACCTGGATCCTCAGCAAGGAGAGATGAAAACGCTAACCACAATGCCAGCGTCGCCCCAAACTGGACCGTCTCATGAAATCATATACCACACAGTCCTGTACGTATAACATTATATTTGGTCATATAACAGACACTTTTATTCAAAGCGACTTAAAAGTATCCCAACGGGGTCAAAACATGGGGTTACAAACAGAACCCTTGGAGAAATGAGGATTGAGGGCCTTGCTCAAGGGCCCACTTTGAGCTTGATATAGGGCTTGAACCTTCAGATTGATAGTACAACACCCTCACCACTGGCATACCGGCCCATTTATAAGGTTACTGTAACCGAGATAAAGTATGATCTTTCCATTTGGAAAGCATTTAAGGGAAATCATTTTTAATTTCGAGGTAATTACTTACCAATTAGCAATCAAAAATACACCCGGGACAGGGCGCCAATCCATCGCTGAGCACACACTCACTCACACAGTCACACACACATACACACACTATACAGGGCAATTTAGAGCATTTAATTTACCTTCAT